>UZAF01019186.1:0-26134 GCA_900617895.1 Haemonchus placei
TATTTTTTTCAGCATGAGAAGCATATAGGGAAGGGTGGTGGAAGGCAGAGCCTAATTATGCTCGTAGTTTCCACACGACCCACCTTAAAAATTTCTCAGCGTGTGTGTCTGTATATTTCGGTATGTGCACTCGGTGTGTGTGTATGTGTGTGTGTACAAGGGAATTGGCAGCATACCAGGGAATTCTAGTTTCGGATTGGTATGTGACTCCAATTTTGAAAAACGCTGGCTAAATCTCGTCGAGATAAGCAGTTTTGACCACGAGGGATAAGATGAGTTGAAATCGGATAACAGTACTTTTCAACAGACGCGAAAAACCCCTTCGTGGAGGGCAATTTTTTTTCGTGTGATTTTTTGAGTAAAACTTCGAAAATTTCGTCGTCCGACACTCTCTACCGCCATTATCGTGAGACACTGGGGCAGTGTTGAAGGCAATGCATGTGATGATTTGGTGCAGGAGAAATTGCGGCGAAGTCAACAGGCGTATGACGACATGGTTATTCGCTAAGTGTGCTTTTGCTGATGGACCTCCCAATAAAAAACTAAATAGATCACTATATTTCACCGTGTCCATTAAGCTTTTATTTCCCACTTGCAATCACCTTTGATTCCACTCTAGGACTAATCTCTTACCTTCGGCAACGACGCTACGGAAATCACTAAATTGCTCATAATAAATCTCATCACGACACCTGTACCGCTCATGTGAACATCTTGAGAGAACCTATTTATCACGCCTTTCACAAGTACGAACAGATGGGTAGATGTGTGACTTGAAGTCCCACACGCGAGGGTTCTTAGCTAGTTGTCCTGCCGCGCGCGCTTAAACGTAGCTTCTTGTATTGGATACTTGTCTCGCTGTCGCTGCATGTCGGTTCCTGCAATTGGAGAACAATAGTTACGAACACTTACTGATTGTGCTGGACGACATTGCAGTCTTTTTCTGATAGTGTCTAATGTCCAATGAGCTCCCATCGAATACCAAAAGAACCCAATATGATGGATGATGTTCAAAGTGTTCAGAAGTAATCGATTCAATTCATCATGAAAATTATCTTATAGGCAAACTAAAGTCCTACTCGACCAGCGTAAATTATTTACATGGTTCCAGAAAGGTAAACCCTTGTCAGGGCCTGTGGAAGGATAAAGTCACTCGATTCATCTTTCCTGAACCCTGCACTTGGGAAAGCTGCAATTCTGCTTTATTCAATCTGGTCCGGCTTTCAAACCTGCTTCTAATTCGAATTATGCAAAAAAAGAGCGGAAGGATAAGAAATCATTGCTTCTTGCTGCAGTGTTCCAGTTTGGATGAGTTTTCTTGAACTTACGTCTGGATTCAATGGGCTTGATGAAGTTGCTGGATATTAAGCAGAAGGAATCGCAACTATCATTAGAACTGTTTAGAATAATATCATCCACCGTTGATATATCAGGATGATAATAACTTTATTGCTTTCTCTGAACCGATGGTCGTAGTCGGCGAGGGTTTTGAGAAACCCTCGCAGGTCTTTTGTTACTTGATGCCTTTCTGTGTGAGGTAAGCCTACCCCTTATATGGGTGTTAGGTCCGGCGCTACAGTCGACAGTAGCCGTCGTCAGATTAGATGATTACGGTTTGTGTGAAAGTATTCTGCCTCTTCACAGCGATCAAGCCAATCGCTTGAATGAAATAGAAAGGAGTGGTACAGTTCTGGACCAACCAAGCTTTTCATCCCTTCGAGATTGGCTACGTTTTCGCCCCCTATCTCGAAAAAGAATGAATTTAAGTCAAAGACCTCCAAGAGGTTTTCTTTACCAGTTACTACTATTACTCCCAACCTGGAAA
This sequence comes from Haemonchus placei, assembly GCA_900617895.1. Classification (NCBI taxonomy): domain Eukaryota; kingdom Metazoa; phylum Nematoda; class Chromadorea; order Rhabditida; family Trichostrongylidae; genus Haemonchus; species Haemonchus placei. Next base: position 1,826 of record UZAF01019186.1, read on the forward strand.
TAACTCTGTTCGGATTCGGTCGAACTTCTCTGGACACTACCTCGTCAAACTTTTCTCCTCTCCATGGGAGGGGAAAAGACGAGCAGATGGTAAATGCATCGTGGAGTGGGCACGGCGAAAGCTGCACGCATTTCGGCTCCTTACCACAGACAACGATTGGGAAGGGAACATCTGCTCACGCCATTTACGACGAGTGGCAACCGCTCATTTCCTCTGCATACCTCGTTTATGCAGCCCTACTTTAGGCGAAACAAGCCAGCTGTTGCTTAAGACATTCTCACGATAGCTGGGTTCTTGTAGTGAAGTTCATAAGTGGAAACGTAAAGTAGAATGTCGACTTTTGTCTAGAAAATTGAAAGAAATTGCCGAAGACCACGGGATGATACCTTCGTCTCCGTCCCTGATTCAAGCAAATGATTGAGTCGAGTCAATTGTCAGCGCCCAGCCACCTCGTAGCGAAAACGCTGTGATAGCATGCTGTGAGTGAGAAGGAAGAGAGACCAGACGGCGAGAGCATCCAGTGAACCAGTGTTCTGAGTTGCTGCAACACAACTGTGTGGGGGCGGGGCTGCCAGTGGAAGGCGTTCCTGACCCTCTTCCGTTTATAATCTTCTCTTGTTTCCAAGCCAATTTTCACTATTACAGCGCTACATAACCTTTCTATCCGAGCAAAATGCAAACTTTTTTAACTTCTTTTTCAGGTATATTACTTCAGAATGTGTCTTCAGAAAGGAAAAGCAGACCCTGGCTACAAGTTCAGGTTGGTTCAGAGTGGGGAGACTGATGCTGACTCTTGTGTTCTGGTCTGTAGACTTGCGCTGGTGTCTAAGTAATCAAAAGCCTGTGTTTGTCAATAGCGCGTGGTATCCATATCGTACACAAAAATTTCCGCCTTGTTATGAGACTGGTTGATTGCATATCATCACAAAATGATAACAAAAAACCTATGTCAGTGTTATGATAAAGATGATGTGATAAAGAATTACTGCGAAATATGCAGAAAAATGAGTGTTTGTTATGAAATGGAGATAAGAGCCTAATACTGACGTCAGGTCGTGCTGGGTAGAATCCTTATCAGGCGCACTCCTGCAGTTTGTGACCATGTAAATGCAAAGCAGGGCATTTCGTTGAGATTTCCTGATTCTTCCCTTTAGTTCAGCTACTGTTTGGTAACCATAAGTTACTATTTGAAGTGAAAACTTAGCAGTAGAGCAGCCTTAAGACCGATCTACTACTATTCGATATCTGTCAAAGTATGAACACCGCGTAGGTCGGTGTCTATTTCGCCATAGAGCATGTTATCTCCAAATGAGCACCAAGTGAACAGATGTGAGAACAATGTGGATGTGGGAGAAAACGACATAGTTGTGCACTTCAACTACAGTCACTTCAGCTTTAGGCGGTTACTATATGGAGCTGCCATTAGGACTGCGACAAATTTTACTCGAGGCCTGGGATTTCTTAGAACCTTTATCGGAAAACAAAGATACTTCGAATTTGAACAAAAGTATGTTTACTACTCTTTACAAACTAGAAAATATTCCCATAACTTGAGCTTGTTCTGCACAAAATCATTCTCAGTTCATCACTAATTTATAACCTTCGAAGCTAGTACCAGCGGATAAGCCCCTTAGCAAATATTTCTTGCCACAACATCACGGTATGTTTAAATTTTCAGTACCTAACTCCAAGATTTTCGTCCACCCCAAACCCATATTACATCTTGCAAGCACATTAAAATCGAATCATACGAAAGCCGGTCGGTTGTTATGTCCTATAAATCTCACCGAACCGTTGCTACTTATTAAAATTACGGCTGTGAAACTAATTCACCCCTAATTTCAAGGGCATTTCTACGCGGTTAAACTCACTGCATCCTCGCTTGGTTATCGAAGCGATGGATGCTTTTCTACTGTTGGTGTTGTGCCAAACGTTATGATTGTGAACATATATGAATGAAGATGGATTTTGAAATTTTATTCCAGAACAGCTAAAAAGACGTGCTGAAAATGTACAAACGTAATGAAAATATTTACACGGCTTTACGGACGGCTGTACATAATTCCAAATGTACGAAATGAGTGCCTAATATCGAACGCACGGACCCGGGAGCTCATAATTGCTGTTAATGGGTTGTCGAGTACGGTATCACTCCTCTTCAGTCGACATTCACTAACAGAAACCATGATTGACTCCTTAAACACTAAAAACTACAGAATACAGAAGACATCAGGCTTAGAACGCGAATTAAATGTGAAGAAACGCAAAGCATCTTTTTTTTCGTTTTGAGACCTCGAAGTCATATAAACGTCCTTTTGTTGGATGTTTCTAATAGTGGCCTTGTGGAAGGTGAAGTCAGCTGGAATCAGCTCTTGTGCAAAAACGTGGAATTATTTAGAAACAAGTGTGACATATCCGTCGATATCAGAAAAAAAGAGAGGTCAATTGAATAATGCTAGAAGGGCCACTATCAGTGATCGAATACCAAGGCCTACTGAGCTGAAAGCTCGCCGTCGCCTCCGTAAACACTTTCATCACTGTACGCAATGTACAGAAACAGGTCTTCTTCGTGATGATCCTGGAAATGTTTGTTTCAGTTTACAACGTGCTATAAACAGTTACAGTCAAATTAAGGATGTAAAGAACAGAACACGGCCACATTCCATCTCTTTCGTAAGAACCGACATTGAATAGCAATAAATTCTTTCGACTACCGAAATTCCATCTCGCAGAAGTGAGAGAAATATTGGATTGCCGCGCAAATTGGTGTGTGAGCATGGCGCAGTGGTGATGTGCAAACAACTACTAAAACAAGCGCTTATGCCTGCAGAGAAGACATTAAAAAGGAAACCACTGTCACGATCGAAATGAACGAGTGCCCCTCGCAAAATACAATAGCAATAAACTCCATTCAGCAGTTTTTTTTTTTGCTCTGAGAGCTCCTTGCCTGTCCCCGAGATGGTATCCGATTCTACTCCCGCAAATATATGGGACTTATTTCGCCAATATCCTTATAATTTTGGCATGCTGAAGAACATTCAAGAACATGTTCTACTGTAAGGATTCGACTTACCGCCCTTACACAACCAAAGTCGAAAATAGAGACGGGTCACTGCCAGATTGGTTATTACCCCGACAGATCATCGCTACACAGCACTTCTACTATCAATTCCGTAAAAACATCACTCTATGCGCCATATATAACTTATGAATTAAAGCCAAACAACACACCAAAGAAGGGAGATGGACGTGATTCATAAAACTGGTCTTACGGTACTGATTTACAACAAAGCGACACGCGGCTGGCAGAAATAGCTAGACCTAAGGGACCGGTTTCATTAAACAAGGGAGATGACACAGGAATCGTAACCTTGGTGAAAAATTACCAGTTATTAGCTCAGCCAAGTCAAAGATAACGCCGCACGAAAAGTCACGAAATTGAGAAGCACTTTTACATCAATTTCGATTCTTGAAAATTCCAGTAATCCACCCCAACGAGAGAAAGGCCCCGAAATTCAGTCTTGGACTATCCCTGTTTATTAATAACTGAGCGCAGTGATTTATCACTCGCCCATAAGGCGTAATGAGGAACAGGCGATCGATACAGCCACGACCCAGCTGCACAGGCACGCCAACTCCCACGCGAACAAATCCGAAATTTACCTGGTAGAGTTGTCCCATTGTTGTCATCGTTTGGGGAATAACATTGTTCACAAAGAAGAATAAGGCATCCTCAGGTCGGAGATGAATCCTAAAAAAGGAAGTTGAACCAAAAAATATGACTCCACGGCGGTTTAGAAAAACTCGCACCTTTTCCTGATGAGGAAGTAGAACTGACCGACCGTGAGGTCCGATGGCACCAAGTACTTCTTCTTGTCTAGGTCTCGTAGACGAGACTTCGGAGCCCGTTCCACGATAACCTTAAACAATGAACAACAATGAACAGATCGAACCGAAATTGATGAGTAAATGGAAGGCGTAAGTGTACTGATATTAATGGGGAAGGTTCGAAAAGAAAGTCCTCAAAAAAAAGTCACCGAACACTCACAAGACACCACTCCTTCCTACTTCCTAATATGGCAACCACATACAAACCCAATCTGCGTAATTGCTTGAGAGAAACGGAAGAAAAACTAACGGGAATTCTATCAGGATACTTTCTTCTGATCTTGTCTCCTTCAGCACGGCGTTTTTCAAAGTTGTTCTCCTCCTTGTACGCCCACTTCATGATGAATACCAACCTGTAAGTACAAATATCAAGTAAAGTGTAAGCTGAAAACGCGTATGAATCATGGAGGAAGAACTGGAGAATGACGCGTATGATCAGAGCACGATCGTCTAGCGCACCAACGCGATGGTGGAAATGATAACACACACGTCTAACACGGCAGACGAGCCACACATGTGACTAACTGGACACAAAGAGAGGCAATGGTGACAACCAGCTGATGAGAGAGAAGGAAGCAGGCACTGAGACGAGTGAATGGAGACGATGAGAAATCGACCGACCCAGCAGCGAATGAGTGGGGTCGACCACTGGAACCACTGGTTGACAGAGTGAACGAACGATCGATAATTATGAAAACAAAGCTATACCAGAACGGAGACGCTATTGAGCCTTGATATGATCAGACACTCTCAAACTTGAACAAGACACAACTGGGAGCGATTGCAGAAGAATTGGAGGAACAGCCGCAAAAACACAGGAAACTATTAGTTTCCTCAAGATTTTTGCAATTATTCAACAAAGAATAGCATGGAGCCACCCCAAAATGAATCAGAAAACCAAAGGAAGGCAGCCGTACAGATGACGATGCGCTGCTGTATGAAGCCCGACCGCGCTTCGGCTCCGTCTTTCGCAATATTTCGCAACAAAATCGATGACGTCGATCAGCTGACTTGCACCTACCGCGGCGCGGTCACCCGCAACGCCACCCACCCTGAAACAGGCAAAGCGCGCATTATTCAAATACAATTTCGGCCAAGGTTTCCTGCCAAGAGGCAGACCGGGGCACGGGCAGTTTGTCGTTCAGGGACAGCGACCTGACCGTGACTCAATTTTTTTTTCAACCGGTTGAGCTACTTCAAGACAAAAGGATCAAAATGGTTTTTGTCGGTCGATGAGAGCATCTTACCACAACCACCCACAGATGATGGGTAAGAAACAGAGCACAAGCCAGAGCGTACACTGAATAAATGGCTTGAATATGAGAAAAATTCAGTAGGGATTGATAAATGGAAACAATATTTATTTATTTAAACTGCACTCGTGGCGCGCATAGACAGAACCAAACGCGATTTAGTAAAACACGAGCAGGGGGAAAAACTAGAACGAACAGTCAATCAAGAAGCTTGGTACAAAGGGGAGAGAAATGGGCACTATTCTACTATTACACCCCCAAAAACTCAAAATTTTAATTTTCGATGAAACTTCGCCTATAGAGGTAATCCGATGCCCTGATAACGAATATGACCTTCGTTTTTGGTGTTGGCGCCATTTGGCGCCGATCGGCGCCAATTTGGCGCCAAGGGTGTTTTCACCAAATTTGCTGAAAACTTGCGTTCAGGGGTTATTTGAGGTCCTGATAACGAATATAACACTCATTTTTGGCGCTGGCGCCATTTGGCTCCAACGCCAAAAATGAAGGTCATATTCGTTATCAGGGCATCGGATTACCCCTGTAGGCAAAGTTTCATCGAAAATTAAAATTTTGAGTTTTTGGGGGTGTAACAGTAGAATGGTTCTGGGGGTGTAATAGTAGAATAGTACCGAGAAAAGAATACAAGTAGACTGCATCACCCTTACTGGATGGTCTAAAGCTGAAAAGAAACGAGTCGCCACTAACATAGAAGACCGAAATTCGTGTCAAATCGGCCCATACAAATAGCCATATTAGTTATTCATGAATACATGCAGGATTGAGAAGGCACATTATGTACATGGACCTCTGTTAACCATGGAATGAATATAAGTTACAGCAGATGGGGCATAACTTGCCGAGCAATCTTTTGTTCATTCATGTTAAGATACAGGGTGTTGGGAGGGAGAATGGTTAGCGAAAGGGCCCAAAGCAAAGCCGACCTGGGTATCTTAACCCAAACGGTAACAAACAACAAATTAATAAACCATGGGAAATGAGCAAATCTTCATGAATCAGGGGAATGTTAGCCATCATCATCACTGCCAGCCTCATAATTCTCCCTTTCTGGCCTATTTCGTACGCATATAGCGCTGGCGATAGCTGTGAGACAGTCAGGTATTCTGCGCGCAGGTTAATTGTACTAATGTCTTGCCAGGTGTTATACATTGTGGATGTGACCTCCCCTGGTAATGCGAGACGAGAGAGTACGAGCGCCAGAGTGCCACTTGCGCGTTAGTGCACTTGGGTCATTTCTTTAATTACGAGCGCCAGAGTGCCACTTGCGCGTTAGTGCACTTGGGTCATTTCTTTAATTACGAGCGCCAGAGTGCCACTTGCGCGTTAGTGCACTTGGGTCATTTCTTTAATTCAAGTCTCGGCTAAATTGCAAAGTTACGCTGCGAAAAACAAATTAAACCGGCTTAAAGTACAAACGCTGCAGTTCGAAATATCACATGTTTCACTGGTACTCCACGTGTAGTAGGTTTAATAAATTAGGACCAACAATGAAGGCACACTGGGGGCCTCAAAAAAAAAGAGGGGAAAAGTCAGATTTTGTGGCGAATCTAACACAGCCTCATTAAGTCTACAGTTGGTATGTAACGAAAGGCTCTGTACGGGCATGAAATTGGAGCTGTAACAGAATCTGTTGACCTACCTCTCCTTCATGATATTTTTTTCAAAATGAACCCTTCCGATAACCCTTTGAAACTGTTCTAAGCTTCCAACTGATCAATCAAATGCTATCCGAAGTTGGCAAGATTAATTCTACTTCTTCATTTCTAAGTAGTTTCAGTGCTGCTAAACTCCAAGAACGTTTTGATCAGATCAGATACTTACTAAAGTTCCAAGCCATAAACTGATACACTACTAACAGAACAAGCTGACAAGAGGGGTGCCTCCTTTTAAAGAGTAGCCAAGCGCTGACGAAACCCACTAGAATACGCTAACTAGGTTCGGTAATTGGGATTGTGAGCATACTTTCCCTAATTATATAGAAATTCGTCATTGGACAATTTCTTCTCAATACAGCACAAACCATACTTGGCCCTCACAAAGGACACCCCAAATAAGGATCCCGATGTTAACTGAGATTCAAATAATGTTAGCGGTATTTTCAGACATCGTGAAACGCTCCCACTTCGTTAAAGTATAATTGTTCACGGCAACTAGCAAATATGCAGAACCCTTCCAGCTCACGAAGTGTCCATCTTTATTCACTCTATATGAGTATGTCTAATAGTAAGTCAACCGAACGTGAACGTGTAACCAGTTGTGAGTATTGGACAACCTTATGGTTGATATCTGCTTCTAATTTTTTGATTCTATTCGCTTAAAAAGTGTTGAACGTAGTGCTTTTCGCATCAAAAGCCTTCATCTTACCAAATCTTCTTAGCTGATGGGGTGAGAACTTGGGTGGGTAATTAGATAGCGCGATTTCCATCGAAAAATCAAAACGTTTCTAAAGAAAGGTTATGTTCAACAGTTGGAGCACAATGAACATCAATACTGCACACAGGGTCCCGAAACGGTGCTAAAAATACATTATGTAGATTTCCTGAAAGCCCTGAGGGCTCGTTACTGCCACAAATGACAAGATTACGCCCTCAAAAGATGACATTTTCTTTTTCGAATCAGTCAATCAACGTTGAAAAATTGACAGCTGTTAGAAGTGAACATATAATAATCAACAACATTTCTTACAATAAAGTGACACCAAATGAAAAAAAAGTGATGACATCAACCGATGAAAATTTGCCCCAATACGAAACCCCTCGGTGTTCTCATATAATGCTTTGATCCGAATGAATGAATTAAAAGTCTAAACAATGTCTCTGCAATGATCGATCCATTTACGAAGAACAGCGAGTAGACTAGGGGCATTAGCCTTTAAGCCATCTATCCGCAGACTCAAAGCTTTTCTAGTGTTTTGTGGGTCGATAAGATAACATTGCCATAATTGGAAAGAACCGACTTCAAGGTGAGAAAAAGGTACATAGGTCACTGAAACCCTTTCTTTCAGGACGAGACGTTATTCTTCATATTCATACTCCACATAAATATGGTTAAAATGGTTACGAGTAAGCAGAAACAAGTTTCAATAACATGATAAAGTTTAGTAATGGACATAGACAACCTAGAAAAGCGAATAGTACATATTGTGAAACTATGTGTAACTAAAATCTAATGATTTTTGAAGTAAATCTTGCGAGTAGGGTCTCTATTCAAAAAATGAACTACTAATACAAGTGTTGAACACGAGAATACTTTTTGTGCTCAGTAATATGACTGCCAAAATACAAAAATGACCACGTTTCCTATCCTCTAAAAGAATCCCGTAGTGTGAAAAGCATTCGCAAACAAGCGGATGCTGGATAGGTCTCGAGAACAAACCTATGGGATACTGCTCTTGAATCACAATCATACAAACATGCAAGCAAAAACTAAAAGATTTTTTCAAGAATATCCCAACTGCGAAACGATAACTAAAAATGAATCAAAAGCTATGTGACATATCCGCAGAGCGCGATCGTCGCCTTCGAGTTTCATCGTCGGTGTGGTGACTGCGTTTTGATGAGCTGTTGCTCGAATGGTAAGACGTCAACCGCCTCCTTTCCCTATTTCTTCCACGAGATGACTCCTCCCTGCGCCTATCTTCCTCAAATCGTTTCATTTCGATAAGGAAGTCATACGCCCTACAAATAGGACAAGTATTTTTCAGTATATTCAAAGATAGAAACAATGGGTTTGAAAGACGAGTACTTTTGGCGTTTACGAGGATTCCTCTCACGCTGAAGCTTTTTCCGGAAGCGCTTGAAAATCGACTTCCAACTTTTGTGGTGTTTCCCTCCTTTTCCATGGCTGTACAAAAAAATAGTTTAAGAGAGATGAGAGATATATATAGAAATTGGAACCTAGTAGTTCTTTCGCTTGGCCGATCATTAGAAGATTCAGCCACAGGGATCGCATCTCTTTCTCCAGCTCTTACAGATGATGATGAAACGTCAATTATGCTGACATCGTCTCCAGGAATGTTAGCAGGCCCCTGCGAAAAACGAAAGAAATTAGTTTGAAGAACACACCAGAATGGACCGAAGTGGGTAAGTTATGTGAACAAACTTTCTACTTACCGTTGCACGAGGCACGCTGATGTTGTCTTCCTCAAGAGTAGATCCGTCAGCTTCCTCTCTTGCTTCGTTTTCCAAAGACGATGCTAAATAAAGTTATTATGCCTTCTGTACATTTACAAAATATGCCTGGTAACCTGATAGGTATCTGAACAACCATTATTTTTTGCACTAGTAGAGTTAGAGTGAAAACGATTACCCCCGATATAGGCTAAAAATAAAAGCCCGAAGCTGGTAACAGACGATAGGTCACCATTCACATCCCATTTATCAATTTTTTCTCTTTCCGCACTTAATTCATTGCATGTTAATTCCAAGCAGGTTTGCCCGCCCAAAGCTCACACCACTTTTGAGTGGAGTTGTTGTTCATGAGTTAAGATACCTTGAACAACATATCATTAGAGAAAGCACCTGGCCCGGTGGAAGTGGTCCCATCCGCCTGTTTTGCATTAGCATCCCTTGTTGGTGACATGGATGAACTAACAGCCGAGGGTCCTCCAGATGTTGCACAACGATTCAGCCTTTCTTGCCATAAAGCGGCCAGAAGCTTGTTTTCGCCTGCTAGTACAAATTTTCAATTCATTATAATTTAAACAAAAAGGATGTCAACCGAATCTATTTACGCCTTTAGGTGGTTAAAATGTTGGAAGAAGCTGAGATCGAAGCGAAAAAAGTTTTTCTGCTATAAAATCACAAAATAGGCAATGTGAACAAGTTGTTTCGGAAAATTTCGTGAAGCGAATCCCCAAAAATTTAGGAGTCAGCTGTATAGTACCAGCCCGAGAAAATGATCATGACCACGAGATTTCGAAAAGTTAACTTCTGGAGGCAAACTTAAGACACGCAATTTTGAGCTTCTAATACCACGAGTTTACCGATACTGAGTGCCCGTCCTATATGCCCTGGTTTAATCAACAAACTAGTAGTTGATAAATGAACTCCAGAGAATCTTCGAGAAATAAATAGAAATAAGAACTTGCGAGAAACTTTCAGCTCTTTCTTCGTCATATATAGCACTCGAACTTCAAGTTATTCGTTAACACTGTGAGCCAGTTGTGACTAAAGCTGCGAGCAAATTTTACTTTTTATCTTATTCTCTTTCTCGACAGCTTGGCCATTTTTTACTAAGTAAAATGAGTTGGTCTCGAAAAAGGATGTTAACCTTTGACTTCGCTCGATGTTCTAGGAGGTAGCTTCTTTGTGCATTCAGAACCGAACAAAGATTTCTGAAAAGATGCTCAAGTCATTGAAGAAAGGTAAATGTGTTATGAGTTTGATTCTCACCGGCTTGCGAAGTGCATTCGAAGACGACTGCATCGGCACACTACCCGATGAGCTTGAAGCTGCTGAAAGACCTTGCAAATCATGTCGAGAAGAGCTTCCTGTAAAGGTAATCAGTTGACCGCCCGTCACAAAGATCCATCTTTGTAACACTTTGACGAATATAGTAGGATAGAAGCTTACCCGATTCGTGCGAGCGGTCCATTGGTGTTAGCCAGTCAATGTCATTTGGTACAACAGTATCCTGGGACGAATTGGAGGAGCTGTATTCAACTGGCCGTGAGGGAGATACTTGTCTTCTGAACATATTTAGTTGCGATTATTGTTTAACGAAGTATGCACCTAGTTTAACCAAAACCAGCGATGAAAGCACCAGTTCAGAAAGAAATAGCCAAACAACAGTTCTCACGGGCGGTCACGGGAACGTCTTGTCGGTGATCTATCGTTTTCATCATCGCTGGAGAGAACAATCTGTAAAGCGAACATTGGATCCCTTAACTCAAGTAGATGTTTTCTTATATTCATATCCAGCAGTAATCTTTGTGCGATGTCATGATCAGCAGATAACTGCAGCATGTAAAGATTTCAAAAGTTGTACAACTTAGTCATTTTTTGAATAATCACCGTCGTATCAAATCCAGGCGGGGTATGGGGCACGTCCAGTGCGTGAAGGAACTGTTCACGGCTACTATGTGATAAAGCAAATGGTGTGAAGAGGTGCTGAAATTTCTCATATGGAACCGTGGAAAAATGAAATATAGAATTCCGGGTAAAGTAAGAATAGAAAGAATAAGAACTAACAGTAAGAGATCTAATAAAGAGTTAGGCCAAAAGTAAAACTCCTAGTTCGATGACATTTCTACCTCAAAAAGATCGCGAGAAGAGCCGAAGGCGTCAACTACGTGCATTGGAACTGTGCGACGAGGAAAGCGAAACTGAGGAAGGCGACAAGCTGGCCTAGTGTAGAAATCTCCGGCATTCGACGTTTCAGAATTCGACGACGTAGCTTCATCCTAATAAATGTATTATCATAAGTTAGATATAATACGATTAATATGCAGAATTTTCTTTAAACATTGGTCCGATCGAACAACACTTCGACGGGAACCTGTTCGAGCCCATTTTGCCAGACCTAATTTTACAATTGACTTGAGTTTGGGCAGAAAACCCGTATTTGCATAAATAAATGTCTGATTAATGAAGCTAGTACCCAAACTTAAACTTGAAAATCTGCCTTCTATTTGTTTTGAAACGTTGCAATGCAAAAGCCCAATCAGCGGATTGCTTTCCGAAACAAAAGGAAAGGATAGTACCGTAATCAAAAAAAGAGAACGTACCCGAACGTAATTGCTTTCTCTGGGAACCCTAATAGGTTGTATGTCAGAAGAATTGTTATCACTAAGAACGATCACATCATCTCCATCTCCATCGTGGCGATCGCGATTTCTTCCACCATCTAATGCAACAATAACCGAATCCGAATCGCTGTCGCTTAGCATAACAACCTCTAAAATAGATTGGTTTTTGAAATATCGTCACGGAATTCTGAAAATAACGAACCTTGACTGTTGTTGCCTCTACGATTCCTACGATGCAGCACCTGCCTGAGTTCAGGGGAGCTGAAATCAGAAATTTATTTATACCCTTCCACGAACTCAGGCTTTCCAACATGCCAACATGGCAATGTCAATTCGTTATAACGGGCATACCCAGTAAACTACCTGTATGCACTAGTCCTGTCGAAATCTTGTAATGAAAGCATGCTACTCGCGAACTCAAACAATTCTGACTGGAATCGATCCAGGTAGCCAGGAAAAATCCCTATGAGGCGAAGATTGCGCTGAAGAGAAGTGCTGTTACAAACCATTGTAAAATAAAACTTTTTAAGCTACAACAAACCGAAAATTGCGGAGAATTGATCTGAAACTCTGAACACCAAATGATGATCTCGCTCACAACACTGCTACGGGCTTTGACATATTCGTCCCTGGACTCGTTTGGCTTTCTCTAAAAGAAATTTCCAATGCAAAGAGCTTCTTTGTAAGAAATAATTAATCTGATGAAAAATATATCATGAGGGCATGGATATCGGTTCAAATGATTAGAACTTCGTTGTAAAAAAAGGAGGAAAAAAAGAAGATGTTTATGAGTAGGTATGTTTGGTGGGAGAACGCACTGACACTCTGCAAAACAATATGATCTCCACCGGTGCCAATAAACATATAATTTTGATGTAAGGCTCACAAACTGAAACATGGTGCCGCTTTAGGGTAAATTCTAGATCTTAGCAGTGAGTAGGGCATACTTTCCCGATCTTCACCGCGTCCAGCCCGTTTGCCCATCTCTTCACAAAACATGTTCGAGGACCATGTATTGCAAGAGACATAATCTGGAGAATACTTCAAGGTCGCATCGAAAAGAACGTTTCAAGGCGCCAGGCTTGACTCCGTACCCATTACGGTCTGGGCGCTCAGCGCGACTTTTACCCACGAAGGGACAGGCTCTTTGCTGCGATACTTTTGGGCCGTTGCGTTCGAAAAGATGGAGAGGGGAAGTAAAGGGCGAGGTCAGACAGCTTTCATGAGCGTCCCCCTTTTGACACTAAATAAAGCATTCTCTCTGTAAAGCGATTGAGAAATAGCTACAAAATTGCTGTAAAGGGACTAGGTTCAAGGTGAGCGCTAACATAATGATGTGAAGTGTAACTGAACCCCGTTCACTCCTGAGCAATGCAGTTCTCAGCAAAAATGAGCTGGAATGTAAACAATGCAGTGCTTTCATACGTAATTCCTTCTTCAAAATGCCAATTAAAGACTTAGACCTGCATGCAAAGTGTAAGTTATGCGCCTACTGTAAGATATCTAGTAGGGATAAACTTGATTGATGTGCAGCAAAAGCCATCCCGTTATAACCAAAAAAGGGACCTTTTAACGAGTTCACTGCAAAGATTGTAAGAACAGAGCAATCTAAATCTAAGACTACCGCATTACTTTCACAGTTACGCTCAACGACCAGGATAATTCAGTACAAACAGCAAACACACTATTATTTCTTCAGGAACCTTGGATGCAAGGAAGCACTGTTTATAATTACAATGCAAGCGAAGCGTATTCTCCTTGCAATTTGCCGCATCGCAAGTTCCCCAAAATAAGGTTATTTAGATTACAACGGCGCCTGGAAGCCCATTATTATCCAGGGGTGTTGATGCTGAATGCATGCGTTTTGATCAACAATAGCCTGCGCATGAGCTTTTCACTTGAAAAAAAATTTCTGTTCAAGTGTACAATAAGTGACATGATTTAATGAAACGCACAGCACGCCAGACGATCTGTAGTTCACGTTCCAAAAAATTTCGCAGCCTTTCCGTAGAATCTTCAAAATGAGCGTTAAAAACAGCAGGTGAGAAGGGAACCTGAAACAGAGGCCACAGTGAAAAGAGCTCATTTATTACCAGGAAAATAACCTACTCTGATTGCATTGCGGTCAATAGAGCTCCAATCGAGTTTATCTTTGTAAATTAGTGAGCGGAAAACAATGTTACCAACGAGATCTCCCCTAAAGTGAAACAGTTCGAAAAACAGTTCCAAATCTATTTGCTATGAACGTCACAACCTTGTGGTCACATCTCTTTTGAGCATTTCTAGTTTGGAAATTTCATTGACTATTCGAACATGTGTCCTCGAAAGATCAGAAGACCGATCAACTCGAGCATTGCCGTTCCTAAACAAAGTTTGGTGTGATGAAACATATGAATCAGAAGACTGAAAGTTAGAAAAAACCATGGAACATACATTTGTTTCTGAACGTAATCCAGCCTTCTTTGCAAGCGACGTATCCGTAATCGTATGCATTCTTGTTCGTCAAGAGGCGGTTGTGACTGCCCTCGCTCCGCGAGACGTTCTGCTTCAGCCGCTGCTTTTAACTCCGCAACCACAACCCTACGATGAGAGGTTTAGAGAGATAATTCAAAACTCTTCCACATTGGTGAAATGAATCTTATTTACGACAAGTCGTGCCATATCGCCACTCACATAGAGCGTTTGGTAGGTGACAAATCCACATGATGCCAAAATCTTTGAACATTTTTCATGCAAAGAGGACACTTTCCAGCATGTTTCATCCATCGCGAGGTACATTTGTAACAAAACGAGTGAGCACAATTGTCGAGTACCGTTGGATCGGTCTTCCTGGAAATGGGATGTTTCCAATAAATGCTCTATTTTATCAGAAAGGTTATCTCAGTTCACACCATTGGAAATAATACTAAGTTAACATCCATACCCTTCTTTTTTTGCCTTTCGCATTATTTTTGCATATCAAGCTCACTGGGATGGAACCAGATTTGTACACTCATTTAAATCGAAAACTTTTGCACTTATACGCTAAAAGCGTGTTGCGTGGCCTAGGGCGCAAAAAAGGAGTGGATGTTGAGAGGGCAGCAGACATCCTAACTGCTTCTTCGCCGTGTCATTAGTCACTATTCTAGAAGAACCAATTAATTTTCCAAAACAAATATCATCATTTTTTAGATTTAAAACTAAAGGGCAGAACACGCGCAACCTACGGCTGATCGCTTCCAAGAAGGAAACAACCATTACGAGATCGTTGATCAAACGCCTGTCATAAACAGTCGAAACACTCAGAGTAAACCAAGATAATTAAGAACGAAACAACCAGAAAGATAGACACTAACGGGGCAAGGCAAATGGCGCAGACATCCGAGCTCGACCCTTCACCAAGTTCCATGTTTTCTTCGAGAGGTTCTTGCTTTTTCACTTTCCTTTCATCATACGGGCTGTCTTTCCATTCAGATACACCATTCGAAGAAGAAGGCGGAGTAATTCGTCCTGAAAGAATTAGAATTTCAACAGTTGAGAGCCCAAAGTGGTTATAAAAGTACCCAACCATTCTCTTCCACTTTCAACTGAATGGCAATGCTATCTTTAGCGACGGTTTTAGCTTTTCTTGATCGCGATTCAGACGTAGACGCTTCATCCGGAGGACGACTGGGTGCTCGTTTCCGCTTTAGCGACATCAAAAGTCACTAAAAAGGGTAGTCTGATTAGTTTTAATGTGGTTACTCGATGGCATTAAGATGGTTCTTAGTTTATTCAGCAGAGAAACCACCAGGTCACGAGCACGGGAAAGATGAGAACAAGGCGACAAATTCCGACAGAATAGATTTGATGAAAACGATTCGGATCCATCTTCACAGCCTACATTACGAAATGCAGTCGAAAATTTCATACAACCCAAAGCAAGTGGCGGAAAATGTTCAGCCGTAAAATGAAGGATGAGAAGCGCCGCTGCAGACAGTACATTTAGTTCCGCCATGTTAGCATCATGCGACAGTATCCCTCTTACAAGGAGGAGGGGATCTGTCAACAATCCTTCCATATCGGTCGATATGACCATTTTTGTTCTTGTTGGTCAAGATTGAGTTGTAGAAGTCGGAGAGATTGAACTAGTTCATTACAGGTGCCTTTGGATGCAGTGGTGCATGACGAATCTACACCTGTTGAGGGGTAACAGATTTTTGTGCGTAGTATTCGTAGACTTCACTCTTCCCATGCGGTGTGGAGAGAGGGAACGGCTACAGTGAGTAGGATCTTGAGTGACGGGTAATGGAATGTTACTTCATACCTTCAACTTCAGTCTGTTTTTTAAAATTCTAAGGTGACAGCGTGAACTTCACTCTTACTGCTGTGTTCAACTTACCCTTTACTTCATGGCCCCAATGCCTTTCAGTACACTATGAGCTGCCTCCTACAATTTCAGCGCTTTCAGACGTACGTGTGGCTCCAGAAATTTTTATTCGTTTGGATATGGTGCACAAATACACTCGACATTATTTTAAATACATTAACTATGTATTCGTCTTATATAGTGTTAGCTGGACCGCGCTACCACTTTGTTCGCTTTGATGGTTGGCCGCATTATCTGAAAAATTCATACATCATTAATCGAGAAATACGAGAAAGCTTAAAATCTGTGGCGTTAGTTAGTTCCGTTTTTGGGATGTGCCCCGCATGCGACTTCCACTCAGAATCGTGTTGAGTTTTGAATGCGGCTTATGCGGCCTATGCAGTGACTTCCGGTGGGCAGCCGATCAGTGATTATATCCTCCTAGATGGGTCTGGTACCAGTTAACATAGCCAGTCCAGGAGAAATGGATGGCTTGGCTGGCCCGGGGGAGCAGTAGGGTGGGGTTCGATTCCTGGACCATGAGTATGTTAATGTATTCCACCGGCGCCCTAATCCAGAGCAAACTTCCGAAAATTCGGCCACCACCTATGTCGGAGGTCTTTCTTGGATAAGTTTCCGTACCTGAAACGAGCAAACTAGTCCTTCATCGACATTCATCATTGCAGCAGCGTTGTCGAACTGTCCGCAGTAGTGAGGTGCAGAAAAGATGGTAACAAGGCGCTTATTAGCGAAAAACTCGTACCCATCTTGTACTACCTGCGATGAAAATAATGGTTTCGATGGAGCTGATCCATGAAAAAAGAACTTTACTTGATGAGCTCTTGCGATGAGATCGATATCTAATACTGGTAACATTTCATTAACTACGTCTTGTCCGAATACGTAAGACACTCCACGAGTATTCGCCTGCCAACCCTAAACACAAAGGCGTTTTTACAGCGATGCCTTCGAACTGGGTGACGGTACTTCTCCCCGAATTCTCGCATAAAGTGGCAGTGGTTTTTTGAAGACTACTGTATCTTCCCACTGTGAATTCAACTTTCCCTTCACAGCGCGCGTCTCCGGGGGCGGGAGAGCGACGCGATATCCGGGGAGGAGTACCCGCACCTGTTCTGAGCAGTGATCGGCCTTGAGGTGCATTGCCAATTGTCAAGAGAAAATCCAAGAAATCCTGCGCCTCGTCTCACACCCTATACTGAATGTTAATCGCAAACCTTGACGTAATGATCAGGATCGCTCCACAAGAGATCGATATGTATCGATGGATTTGGGGGATCAATAGGACGAGTGATTTGCCTAAGCTGGTCCAGTGATTTCAGCTGGAACAATGTTCACTAAGTGAGAAGAAGAGCACAAGAAAGTTCTTGACTGCTTTATCAATGGCGCTACTGCGACCAGAGTCAGCCGCCGCACGACCGCACGCTCCATTGCTGTGCGTGGCAGCAAACTCCGGTCTCTGGGACCGGAGCATCCTGGTCAATGAGACATGGAAGCGAGGTTACACTTGGTACAGATCAACCTTGGGAGACAGTCCACCATGCATGCAGAGAATTTTCCCAGCAACAAGCCCTGTGAACGGCATAGCGGCGAATGCTTCCTGAACAGATTTATTATCTGAAAGTAAAGCATCGCTCAATCTCAGACTGGGCTACCTGAAAACAGAGCCATAGTCGTGTACTATTGTAACGTCTGTTGCATTCTTCGAAAAATCCATACACTCGGTTAATAGGTGCGCATTCATGGTTTCCTCTTAGGATGAAAAAGTTACCGGGGTATTTGATCTGAATTCGAAGTAATTACCGAAGAAATTGCTTCAGAACATCCGTAGAGCACGACTCCTTACTTTGTAAGAAAAAAATAGCGCAATACATTCGAGGTTCTGATGGCCACGATCTACATAGTCTCCCAAGAAAAGATAGTTAACCATTGGTGGAAATCCACCTCGATCAAAAAGTCTTAATACATCTGAAACTGCTTATTCAAGACTGGTTGTAGTGATTGATGGATACTAATCTTTCAGTGACTTTTCCGACCAGGGAGTGTTACAGTGAACTGAGTGATGGAATTACGAAAGTATCCAGGACGCGTTACGCTACCCCGGTTCTCAGCTCCACGGAGCTGTCCTGTCCGGTAGTCATTGGCTGCTTTAATAGTCCCCCGGCCAGGGAACTACTCGGCCGACGGTATCGACCAAGATTTAATTGTAACCAAGGGGCGTGGGATCTGTGCAAGGCATCCTTTAGGTAATGCCGACATTTTAAGGATGAGGGCGATCGCAATGAGCAGAACAGCATTATATTCACATTAATGGTGACCCTGTCGTATTGGCTTTCTGAACCTTACTTTCTGGCTATTCGGTTGTTTATTATGCAGACGCTACCCATCAATGTCCACTCATGTTCCAAGGCCAGAGCCAACTTCATTTGGAACAACAAAAAGGGGAGGTCCAGGTTGTCTATACTTCCCGAGGTGAGGGTCTTGTTGGAAGAGGAGGACATCTATCACAATCTTAGTACATCAAGAAATGAACTCTGTGTTACATGTGAACTCATTTACTCCAAGGGCGTGCAAGTTTTTGACTGGGCCTCAGGATGGAAGGAGCACGGGGGTCAGTGAGTTTTCAAGTTTTCAACCTTTCGCACGAGGTAATCTTCTCATCCACCCCGGCACTCCTACCCACCTAAGGTTGTTTGAGTAATCACGCCCCCCCCTCCCCCCCAAACTACATTTCCATCCTTTTCGGGTTGATGTGCTGATGCGATTGAAGCACAGAAATTAGAACATGTTTGAATACCGAATGACGTCAATCCAAGTGTAGTCAGAGTCTGATGGACACTAATGGGGAACTGATGCGTGTAAGTGACATTGGATTGAAATAATTGAGCTAGCACGGACGGTTCATGTGCAGAACTCTTTCAGGGGCTTGATCTTAGACAAAGTTATTGGCTTACCTGCATATTGCCCATGGATATCACCGCATATTTTTATAGGAGATTGAACTTCAAGCAATGATGCCTGGCTTAGAAATACTTGCCTGTAATGTGGAACGAAACCGCTTCATCGAATTTTTATCGGATAGATCAGTAATAGCAACACTGCTCTATTCGATTCAAACTTGATCTTTATATTTTGGACCCTTGACTGATTGACTGCAAACTTTTTTTTCATTTGCAATTGCAATGATACTTTCACTGTGTTTTAGCTTTTTGAGCCATTCTTGAAGAATAGGTCATAATGAAGTCGCAGTGATATAACTTAGGACTGATTAACCTACTCGGCATAACAGAAAGCTTATTTGGTCTGATCATTGCTTCTAGCTAAAGTAGTATGCCGGTCAAATTTTTTTCAATCACTGCATTACACAGGCTCTGAACATGGGTCAGGATGTACCATCGTGATAAGGTCATCTTTCTCAAGCCAGGTCATTGTAGACGCGCCGGCCTCTCTTGGCGGTTGGAGAATTCTTCATCTTCTCTATGAACAACATAGGGTAGTAGTGGTCGTTTGACGAAATCGATGACCAACTGTAGGTGATACTGATGATACTTATGCAGTGATATTTTGTGCTTTGCATTTGCTTGTTTCGTTCGCTTCTGTTGGAAAGACACTAACTCCTAACTAAAACTGGACTCCATTGAAGCATGAAATGAGGTATTCCTCAATTCGTACTATCTCCTTGATTTCAAGCTTCCGTCGATACGACTCAGTCAGGATTCAAACAGGGCAGCAGATCCTCTCTGAAAACGGTTTCCTGCAGTAACTGGTGAAAAGTACTAACCTTGCGGACTGGCATAGGGTTATAAGTTCTGCTTCCTTCACATTGTTAACCAAAGCGCAACCTGGTACTCCAACATTTAACAATCGAACGATCATGTCGTCCACGTCAACACGAGTACCCATAGCTTGCTAAATGTACGTAGTTCAGCAATGAGTTTCTCTAAGTAGAAGAGGTATAGACGTTGAGTTATCATTTGTGTGAGATGATTTCCCATGGGGGAGTTGGAGCGATGTGGCGACTGACCACCAGGAACTCCTCTCCGGAAGACTAGAATACTACGAGTTGACTGTGAGGGGAACTGCAATAAAATGCTGCCTACCCTACACATGAGTTTAAATATTCTACATGTTATGAGAAACACATTCTTATCAAGGGGATAACAAGATGGAGGTTCATTTCCATGCACTTTGGTGATGTGTATGAAGACATCTTTCATCTCTGGATTTGCCTTCTAGGGAAACCGGGTGCACTTCGTTGCGCGCGTCCGTTGCGCGCGTCCCTCGAAGCTAGGTCACGCCGCAACCGTAGCATGCGATGGGTCAGCCCGCGATACTCGACGGAAGTCGCAGTTGTGGGTGGGGCTTACGGTTTGCGCTGGGTCCACGGCAGCTCGAGAAGAAGATAACACGGAATAGTGCACACCATTCACTCCATTGACAGTTGGTGGTGCTGTAATGTCATCTCGAGACCTCAGTGGCTGCTTTAAGACTTCCACGATTCATCCGTTTGTCCGTCCGTCCGTCTGGCGCGTTGCGTGCGTGCGGCGGCAGCCCTACCTACTTGCTGGGGCGTGGTCCAGTGATGGTTGTGAACAAGTGGCTAGGGGCGCCGTCGTAGCGCACGCAATACGACCGCAACGTGCCGGACGGACGGACGGACGTCAAAGTCTGAAGTTTCATATTCCGCTATTCGGCCCGTGAGGCCGGCAGCGGCGCTTTCCCATTGTTTACAACTGAATCTTGATCGATACCGCCGGACGAGTAGTCGCCCGGTCGGCTCGCGGGCTCGCTCGCTCGCGGACTATAAAAGCGGCCAGTGGGCTGCGCCGCACGCGAAGCGGGCGGGGTGACCTGGCTTCGACGGACACACGAAACGGACGTGGCGCAGGGCAACCACTTCTTGGCGGGTGTGGTGCGACTCACGCGTCAATATAATGAGGTCTCGGACAAAACGTGCTAAAACATCATGCCTACCATCATAACGGAAGAAATAAGGACTTATAAGTAGAATAAGTAAAGGAATGACCAACCATGCACGTTTACAAAGGGATTGCATCTTCTAGGATCAAGGACTTTGAAATTTTTCTTATTTTAACATTTGACAAGTAAAGTGCTGACATATGAGGTGAATTCCCATCTCCAAAAGGCTTTTTTGCCATAGTAAAGAGATTTGCTCTATTCATGGTGAAGCCGTGGACTACTGCCAATTTATTTGGTCCATCTCAACAGTGAGATACTGAAACGATGCTGCGTGCGCAAAGACGGTCACGCGTGAATCGCGCCTCCCCCCCCCCNAAATCGTCATTTTGATGGATTGGACATTTGGTCATGTAAGCCATTAAATAAGATACAGTGCCCCCCTTACATTAGAATTTGATACGAACAGAAAAGGATCAAATGACAGAAAGCCAGGGCAGTAGGCACCCGAAGGCAGGGTACGGGTCAGTTTCAAGTTTGTAGTAGTTTTCAACCAGCTGAGTATTGTGGTCAAGTGCTTCTTAGATTTTTATCAATAGTAATCACTTTTTGTAAACAAAAAATCACGGAACCCACGGCACATTTGAGTGCCAACGTTTTTTTTTGCTTACGAGGGCGTGACGAAACCAGTCGGGTGGCAGTGCTTCCCCCAGAATTCCCACTGATCCGCGGCGGCTATCTGTAGCCCTCAAATGAAAATTTAAACCTTCCCATTTGTAGCGCGCGACTGGGCGCGATAGGGTGTGGCGAGCGCAACGCGATTTTCGAGACGTCCTTTCGAAGTATCAAGAAGGGGTTATAGAGTGTAAGAGTGACCGGAATGGGTGCGCGACTGGGCGCGATAGGGTGTGGCGAGCGCAACGCGATTTTCGAGACGTAAGATACCACACCCATTCCGGTCACTCTTACACTCTATAACCCCTTCTTGATACTTCACACATATTCTTCATGAGTTGGTGAATAATGCCTGCCTTTCGTTGTTTTATCTTGAATTTTCATTTTTTGGTTTACAATCATCTTGAATATTAAAAAATGAACAGTGTTTCATAGCGTAATTCGTGTAGTTGTTGGTGCTGAAATGACTCGCTGTTAAAATTTAGTCAATAGTAGGTCAATGGAGATAAAACGCCTATTTAGAACCCTCGCCAAATTTCCTACGATATCAAACTGTGAATTTCTGTAACGGAGACAGTGGAAAATGAACACTGCATGGAGTACGAGAAGCATCACCGAATCCTCTAGGCGGCGTTAATTCTCATTGTTCCACGCTGTTATGGAGATCTGCTTGTGACTTAACCAAACTGAGTCATTCGTTTGAGGGGCAGCACTAATGCCCGGGGAACGTCCGTTGCGCGCGTCTGAAAGTAGTTTATTCCGTCCACTTAGCGCGCGGCGAATACCACTCAGTGTGAGGTCTCTAGATGACATTACAATACCACCAGGTGTCAGTGGAGCGAATGATTTGCATTTGTCCGATTTGTCTTCGCTTTGGCAGACTGCCGTGGACCATACGCAACTCGTATGCCCCTTTGACAACTGCGACGTCCGCCAAGTATCGCGTGTTGACCTGCGGCAAGCGGCCTCTGCGACGTGACGTAGTTTCGACAGAAAAGCGCAACAAAGCGCACCCCTAATGCCCAAAACGGTCTCGAAACTCCATTGCTTGTAAGCTTTTTCGAAAAGTTGTGAAAATTGAGTAGAGAATACGTGTATTTTCCAATTTTCTAACCGCAAAAACGGGTACTTGCTTCAGCGGCACTGCTACATTTCAGGCTTGCATTATTTTGTTCTTTTTCGCAGTCATTCTTATCTAATTATGAACACCCATAGTTTTTATAGCACTAAATTTATGGTTACGCGCTTCACGGCCGCTCAAGCTGTCAAGATTGTGCATCCTGATCGCATGCCTATGCAGGGAACTGATTCCGCTTCGACTTTCGACTTGCAACTCAATGCGAACGAACAAGGGCATCATTATAAGCAGTGCGCATCAATTTAGAGACGTATAAATGACATAACAACACGGAGGTGAGTAACTTCACAATTACGCACCAGAAAGAGCAGTGCGTGTACACCTAGGGCCTTATGTAAATATAATACGGCTACAGAGAATGCTATAATTATAAAATATAGATTCGCTGCATGATCCGAACCACACAACTTTTCACGTTGACCAAGCGGTCAGGTGCTCGTGCATGTACAGATTCCAAGATTCTGTGATCTTCATTACGATTCCCTCAACGTGTACTCGGCGGCAACAAATCAACGACGATTCCATATGTGAATGATGTCTTGTACCCCACAACCTATGATATATGTGCTTACCTTCACCTCTACATACCTGGAAAATCTTCAACTGCATTGATCACGAAATCTACGAAAGGCATTGAACCGGCGATCCAAGTTCCAGCGTAGGAACTCTCCTTTCTTATCATAGATCACACTCGAGTGCTTTTACAATAATTAGTAAACAATCTTGACGCCATCATTGGTAGATGGCGTCAAGATTGTTTACTAATTATTGTTAAAGCACTCGAGTGTGATCTATGATATGGCACGGAAGACACTGTTAGTTTGGAACAGTCAATGAAAGGAACAGAAAAAATGAGAAAACGCACTGAACAAAACACCTGCGAATGGCTTCCTCATATGCAAAGCACACATGGCTCGCTGTTCCTCCCAGTGCAAAACATATCAATCTGATGCGAAAATATTGAAATGGATATTCTTCTTCAATATTTACTCTTGTCGAGCTGTGATCTGATTCTTTTCTCAAAGTTGGGCCAGAATCTCAGCAAAACGCCAGTATATTTATGTTGTTGCGAAGGTTAGGCCTATCACCCGCGAGTTCAGGAGTGTTCAAATTGGACGCTTTATTGACTAAGATAGAAAAAAGCGCAAGCTGCCTCGGCAACGAGACGAAGGTGGAATGAACCGATTAAGGTGGATCAACCGCCATTTCTAGCGGCAGTACGGTAACATACAGTAATATTTCGTAACAGATATCTTGGGATAGCCATAACAAGTGATAACGGAATTGATCGATCGCAAAATAGACAATAGAGTACCTCAGTAACAAA
>UZAF01019187.1:4868-15725 GCA_900617895.1 Haemonchus placei
ACTAGAAATAAGTTACAGTAGGATTACTTGTCCTCTTAATCACCACGATCGGCCGGTAGGTTAATCAATTCACCATAGCCCCACTTAATCCATGATCCTCTGCGCACCACGTGTTGAAGGGGATTATGATGAATTTACTAACTTACTGGTCCGACTACTAGAAGAGACAGATATTGCCCAATAATCTCGAACAAAAAGCTGAATTACTAAAAAAGTACGACGGAAACTTTTACCAGTAAGCCCAAGGTTAGTAGTATGGAAACGGTTGTAAGAGAGAGTGTTTGCGATGACTGGTACGTGCAAGCAGGGCCTTTCAGCATGCTGGGGCGAATGGTCAGGTTGTTCAAAAGGTTTGTAATCGGATACACGGCGAAAAAACAGTATCGGTTGTAATGTTGTTAGGCGACATCCCGTTGAACGAAGCCTTCAACGAGGTTGCCTTTACGCTTGGCCAACTGAATGAATCGTGTGTGCCGTCTTAAAGTACTGTTCTGTTATACGGTCGTTTCTGTATGGTCTTGCCCATAGGGAGTTGATGCCGCTTATGCACACCACTTGTAACCTTTCCGTTTTTGGTAATCCTCACGAGCTAGGGCCTCCATTACGTGCTTTTCTGAAGGGTTTTCATGCCCTGTTTTCATAGGTTGTTTTCTGAAGGGTTTTCATGCCCTGTTTTCATAGGTTGATCACTGGCCATTCTCACTACCACGATTGACCTTTACCAGACAACCACAAACATTCTGAGGCTTCTCTCAGGCCATCAAATGAGGCACTCGAGATAGAACCTCGCAAAACCCCGGATCCCAACCTATTCCAATGAAATCTTTCAAAGTTTCAATGAATTGAAAACTGTCGTAACTGATGTTAGGACCTTATTCTTTTTCGAACCAGACATGTTCCGATTTTCTCATGCAAGTTTCAGTTTACACATGAAATGAATAAGAAGATTAATTTCAACGGTCTATCAAGTTTTAAAAAGTTCACGGAAAGAAACACTGACGTTTTCCCCCAACATTACGCAAACAATAAAACTGAAATTAATATTTCCCATTCCTAGAAAACGCTTATGAGGACTCTTCTGACTACGTGGAAAAGCCACATGCGCTGCAAACAAACTAAATGGGCTCTTAGTTGCAATTTACGGTCTCAACTATAGGGACTGAGCTAACAACCATCAAATTCTGAAAAAACACCATGCAGGTTATTTATACTTTTAGCAATCGCAGGATATCGGTTGTGTGGCTCAGAAACGGAAACGTGGGACCTAATTGGTCCCCCTATTGACGTAAAAACCAAAAAAGTCTGCTCACACGAATTTCAAATGTTCCTTCAAAAATCTAAGAATACCCGAGGAAACGGACAATCCATTTATTAATAATACGTTATAGCAGGCATATTTTTGTTTTGCGTTCTGAGTAGAGCGGTAGTGACGGCGGGTAGCGAGCAAAAAAGAAAATGCGCGATACATACGTTAGTCGACGGTCAGCTGCTCTAAGGTGTACCGAGCCCATTTGGAGGCGGGGCTACCTGTGGAGGCGTTTCTGCCGGACTCTAAACTCTACGCCACACCTCTTTCTATTATTTCAACGCGGCACATCCTGCTCTGTGGCAAAAGGGCACCCGTCCATCAGTACCCATTGAAGTCTTGAATGCAGTAGAAGCAGCACCAAAAGAGATCAGTCAAAAACCATCAAATAACCGTGGGTATAAAAGACGGACTAATTGAAAGCAAATGCCAAAATGTGAGAAGGTTATGAAATGCGAGCGGCACCTAGAATTTACTTCCTGTTCCTAACCTCCGAAGAACGACTAGACGACGCTCCCAGAATGGCGAATTCGAAAGAGGATCACGCATGTTAAACTAGGAAAGCTGCGAGTCCAAAATCCTGAAACGTTTTTCATCAGGACGTCAAGGAATATCGGAAACTCTAATTTTGGAAGATGTACGGGTGTCCTTCTAAAGCCTCAGCGAGATGTCATAACTTTTTATTTAGCTAACTCTGGCCATTTGGCTTCAGTCAAGCTGAAGTCTGAAAAGGCGTTTAACAACGATGAATCCCAAATATTTTTGGCCTCCAGGCTCTGACGAAGGCGACAAGGCCGAAATCTTAGCTGTTAGAACGAAAAGTTGAAAAAACTCGGCTGAGGCTTCACAAAGAAGGACATCTATACACACATGAGATACATATTATGCCAAAATTCATCGGGGCCGATCATGGTTTCTGAATTTTGGAGGACTCCGATTGAATTCAGATTTACAGAGCTGAAGACCAGAAAAAATAGAACGTACCACCCTCATTTGTGGTTAGAGAGCACGAAGGAAAGCTCCATTACGAGCTGAATTGTTCGTGTGCGTTGTGGTGACATAAAGAGAATGTCGTTTTGGAGCATGGAGTAGGTGAGGACCGAAAAAGGCGACCAGCACGCGGAAAGAGTTATTAAGGCCGCTGGGCATGCTAGATACTCGGCTATCCGTCAACACTCATGACTTTGAAAGAAAGCCGATTGTGGTTTTCTAGTAAAAGAAGAGGAGAAAAAATGTCAATTACCTTCCTTTTAAGGTTTCACTTTGGTTGAGAAATAGAAACAAACAAACAAACAAACAAACAAACAAGTCCATTTGAACGTGGCAACAAGCGAATGCCTCAATTGAGTAAATAACCATATGTCAGTTGAGCGGATTTAGATGAAAGACCTAGCCACAGCCACTGGACCATCAAAATCGCGGCTTCTTTGTTGAGTATCCCGGGAAATCGATGGGAAATCGTTGTTGCTATGGTCTGGATTTGAAGTATATTGTTACTTAACCAGTGCTAGGCAACACGATGCAACAAAAAGTCATGGAGCTTCTCAAAGCGGATTCACGTTAAGCTTCCATGGTGAAAATGTCAGTGCATCTCTTCTCAAAAGCTCAAAAGGTCAGCTCCAGTCTTGGCAGGTCCTCTTAGGAGATTCATTCGTTACGAAATTCGGTTCTATAAGCAAAAGGACAGATGCATTTGTCAAATGGGATGTTGCCGGTCGTTTAGCCACAACAAATATCAGTGGAAGGCCGAAATTACGTATCCGCTAACCTTTATGACTAGGGCAGACAGGGCGGAACATTCCGAACCAACTTCATCGAGAAGTATTCCACTGATCTCGTCGAAACAAAGGAAGCTAGTCCCCAGTTGACCCACCAGAATGGCCGGGACAGGCTATCGCCACTGTCCCAGAGTCACACTCAGATTTCGGCAGGCGTAAAAATTCTATCCGGGACCAACATTGTCTCCACATAGAAATCTTCGGGTAATATAGTGAGTTCTTTGCCAGGAACGAGAACTGAGCTAATGTTTGTAAGTAAATGTTTCCAATTTGTGCACTTGTACTGCAGCTACAGTTACAATAGTGGTCTGCTCACCCAGAGCGGGAGTAGTGAAACCTTTGATGTGACGGTAACTTAGAAGATTCACCAAACACCCGATTTTTCTTCAAACCTCATACAGATTTATCAATTCTTCTTAAGGCTCACGCTGAAAAAAAAAGAATTTTCCGCTGAGAACTCGGACCAATATGATGCAGCTACTCGTAAAAACTAGTAAATAAACTCAAATTGAAATAACTACAGGTATAGGTTCCCATGATCACTCCTATAAAACCCTGTGTCATCTTACACCCCGTCTTGGCAAAGAAACCTCAAAATTGATAAGGCGATATGTGGGCGACAAGTTATTAGCTCAACGTGCTGGCTGCTCACTTTGAGGAAAGTTCCCTGCATGCAGGTTGTCTGGTCAAAAATATCTGCTTGACCCTTTACTCATTCCGGAATTCGTATATTCGAAGTTGTGGGAAGGGAAATTTCCGTATATATCCCCCCAAAATTATCTAACTCGCGTATTCTAGGAAGAGTAAAGGGTTGGAGAAGAAAATCATTAAAAATAGAAAGAGAATTGAGCAAGCATCAAAAACGTACGTCCTAACGGTGAGGCCCCAGACATAGAAAAGGACCTGCGCTCAGGAGGCGTATTCATAAGAGGGGAGAATGTAAGGAGTTCGCACATGAGGCCTGCTTCGAGGAGAGTACTCCCGAGCAGTGAACGTCCTCATATCACTTCCCAAGGACGCTCGACGACACATTCAAACGAGAAATTGCCTCAATTCAAAATGACCTTGTAACTGTCAGAAAATGGCTTCGTGAGATCACTAATAGCCTCGCTAATGTGCTGTGAATCCCAGAATGACCCTCACAACGTGTGAGCAACTCAGCGAAACCAATTTCAGAGCCATTTCAGACATTTTTGTCCTCTGGCACTACCACAAAGAAAAAAAAGCTGTCTAGCTTGAGAGCAATTAAGATATCGAGAACGAAAATCCTATTTCGACGAAGCTTTTTTCCAGAAAAATACTATAATAACAAAAAGAGGTTGGAAGTATTCCCTTATAACTGATAAGACAGCAATTTCACCAATGATATGCCTCAGAAAATAGGCTAAGCCTAAATATCATGGTTCATGGGATACATCACACAGACTAATTGTAAGAGTCATAAGTTCTCAAGTCCTTTACGATCGAGCTGGTAATGAGACCGACAAACCGTGGGATGAACTTCAGGAAACCTCGAAAGATGTGCACCTTGGAAAAGCAGAAAATTGAGCGCCTGAAAGGATCACAAGAACCGATTCAAGTGATTTTAAAGACATGAAAACTTCTACGAATGAAGTAAGTCATGTTTATCGCTCTTCTCGAATGTGCCACGCACTTGACATTCAAACGAAATAGAGGAAAAGTATAAGCCAGTACTGTTCAGTGCCAATGTGATACAAACTGCAAGAATTAGTAGGGCAATAAAAACTGCACAAATCTGCAGTCCTGAAAGGACCATAGCCCGAGCAACTCACCTGTCTCTACAATTGAAACAACACATCAAGTCAGTCCTGCACAGCTCCAACTTCGGATGATCAAGGGGATAATACTGCTATGACTAATCTGCTTTCAAGGAACTTCATCTTCAAACCAGTAAACAGTCATTAAAACTCGCTGAAAACTTGCCATTTATTATACCTTATCCCAAGCTCTATTTATATGCAGTACTAGTACCGCTAGCATGTTACTGAGACAGTGAGTGTCCTAGCGTCTTAGAGGTCGTCCCTCCGTCCATTTCTGTATCTTTTGGGGTGTGCTCTGTGCAGACGCTATGAACTTCTGACCTGGAACATATTACCCAGCGCTAACTCCTTCGCTCCCTTTTACGCTCCCCAGCAGAGTAATGACGGATGGAAGTGACCTGATGCAAACGAAGGAATCAGCTCACTGTTCTCAGTTCAATCATATCAAGCTTTATAGCTCCAAAGACCTCGCAATGTGATCAAAGCCAGTAGGCAGCAGCAAGCAAAATGCTGATCAACTTGAATCCAACGATATGCCGCAGGTTCAAAATCTACTATGTATAAGCGTGAATATTCTGAGATCATCACTGGCTCCAAATCCGAGTATAAATCCAGTACTACTTAACATTCCCTCATAAAGTCATAGCTGAGCGAACAAAGTAAAAGGACGTAGATCCGACTGAGGAATCATCAACGGACTTTGAAGAAGAATGCGTCGATCGGTGATCAGGAGACGATGCACTAAACAAAGCGGAATGAGGGACTGGATCATACCATCCGAACAATGCGAATCAAATCGAATGAACGATGGAAATTGGCCGGCGCTGGTTTCGTCTGAGCAAAAAGATCCCAAGATTCGAAAGAAAACGTCAGTACGGCAATCGGGACACAGGGGAATATGTGTTTTGGGGCTGAAAAAAGCTCCGCGAACAGAAACTGAAATCGTCATAAGATTTCGCCAATAGATTAAGCTGGAAAGTACCGACTAGACTACAAATTAAATAAAAAACCTTGAATTTTAGATCATTCAGTCAACAAATACTGACTCCGCGATCCTTACAAAGCGTAAGGCCCACCATCAGAGTTTCATTTACATATTTTTCATTACTTTATCGAAAAACAAATCGACATATTGATTAGTCGTTATCAACGATGAAATTAAAAATTTATCCTCATGCAAAAAAGATGACTTTATTTTGATAATGTGACAGGAAAGATGAATGATAGTTTTCAAAGCCATCATTTAATTTTATTCTATTTTACTCTATCACCTTTTTTCTGACGATAAGCTCCTTCTGCATTCAATATTAAAGGCTTCAGACTTGACTCTGCTGTAAAACTCCTTGGGGAAACTGTACGGAAGTAGGTAAGCATGACATGTGTTAATGAAAGAGGGAGAAAAAATAGGGTCTTAAAAAAGCACACTACCTCTAACTACCAGTGAAAGGGGAGGGAATTGGCAGGGAGGCACTGAAGTCAACCGTTATTAAGTTGATTATTATTTACGTCGAAAATACGAACAAAATCGAAATCTTAAGCAAATAGAGCAAATACGAAGGATCGAAAGCGGAAAAAACTTCTGCCAAAACTTTTGCAAAGAACCATAAAAATCCTAGAAAAAAATATGATGGAATTGACTATATTTTCCATGAATTATTCCTATAAGGAAGTTAAAACTGTCAAAAAAAATTCGAAAACATATTTGATATTGAGAGACACTAATTTCAAGCATTGAGACTAGAAAAACGGCCAGTTTTCGCAATAACGCACCACCGCAATGTTTTAAGACGGCAGGGGTGGCTTGAATGTCAATGAGTCATCCGAAGAAGAAATGATTCCGTTACGAAAAGGCACCTAACCGACACCAACTACAAATGAGCACAAAATGGAAGCATTTTTGTCGGCAGGATCCGTTTAAAATTACAGAAATGTATAGTTTTGTTATTAATAAATCTATAGATAATTGAACTTGAGCAATGGCAACGGAATCGTCCAGAATCTTCTTTAGACATCTATAGAGCCCAAAATTGAATTCCATCCCGTCTGGAAGCTCTATGGTATTGACATACATCGTCGATGTGAAATTCTCTCCCAAATATTCATTGATTTCGGAAGCAATGATTCATAAAATCCTATTGCTACGTAATTCACATATTGCTACATAATTTTTCTAAAAGGCTATTACAAGGCTCCTAAAAGGCATTTCCATTCAGAAAGCTTCAGCCATCGAACGAAACTTTACATTCATTCTTTCCTACCCAAAAAAATCCGTGCTACGAGTTCACTCGGAAAATATCAGATTTCGGATCCAAAAAAAGCTCCGTCGCTGACTATTCACAGAATAGGTTGGCTGCGACTGAAAAGTTTTTCCGCGGAACAGCTTCTGTCATCCGTTCCTTTCGTACAAAGGTAAGCTCTATCGGAAATAACAAAAATTCGGCTCAATTCCAATTAACCTCTGAACATATTTCATTCCCCCATTCTTTTGAAACTTTGGAACTACTCTCCGGAAACCATGTACTCTTTTGACTAAGAAAAATTCCTCGCTGCACTCAGTTTCCTATGTGCCCCAATAGGTCCTGTCCAGACCGACTTTGGCCACGCCCCATTCATATTGCCTCCACTTCCTCTGAAAACTTTCTATGGGAATGGAACGATGGCATTGAATATGTTGAATGGCGTCTCTGTGCATCAAATATCAGTGTTATTCGAGATGTCAGAAGCTCCACTTCATCCTTCAGATGCTGAAGATAGAAATCTGAGGTAATCGCTCAAGTTTATGGCCTCGTCTCTGAGAAATCGACAACATATAAAACAAAACAGTAAAATTTTATAACTAGTCCTATGATATAATGGTCCTATGATATAATCCATACAATAGGGATTCAGTGAGATGATTGCTCGGCTTGCTATGAAATTTTATTGGTTTGTTTTACCGATAATTGCTCTAGCAAAAAAAGAAACATAAATTCAAAAGGGTTCGACGAAAATGTGGCTAGAATCGATCAGCCCTCTCGGCGACAGTTATCACAAATACGTTTGATTTTTCGTTTGATTTCGACTTTGGCTTTGCAAACGTCTATCCTCCTTCACACACCTGCGCTAACAACCTCTACAAAATAGCCAGTAATTCTCAGAGCCAACCACAGTGACGTCCTTAATCATCGTAATAACATTGCTATTTAACTATCTTCACTCTTTCAATTAATCGCTCGTAACGTGGAAAGGAAGTTCCTGTAAGTCACGAGAGGAAGGAGAACGATAAATTTAAAGAAAAAAGAGCAATAAAATAGAGACCAACTAATAGGATACTACTGAAACACTGGAAAAAAAACAGATGAGGGGAACGGCAAGCTCAAACCATCTCTCCTGCTATCTGCAAAGTAACTCACTTCTACCTGAGACCTCTGAACACTCGAAAGTTACCTAGGGCAACTGTTCAAGTCTTTTGAACAGTGCTTACTACTAGAAGGGATGCATCACCAGCTGAGCAGCTCCTCAATGAAAAAAATGGTTCAGAAATTCGGTAGAAGTTCAGAAATTATTCTTGCAACAGCGCTGATCCCACAGTGCCAAAGTCACGGGAAAGTCACTGGTCCATCGTCAAACAATAAATTTGATGAAAAAATCTTAGTATGGGTCTGCTGTTTTCTCTATGCAGATCTTTCATCCCATGACACAGATCAAAGCACAAATGGTTGCCTTGACTCCATAATTTTCTCTTTTAAAGTAATTTCGTAATAACAACAATTGAAATCCTCTCAAGAAGATGAATACAAGTTGGTTCGAGTAGATTTTGAGTAGCCGCAAGGTGATGACTAATTTGATTTGGCTGGGCTTCATTCGAGTTCACTCTGCATTTTTCCCTCTGGGCAGTTTTTTTTTTATGAGACGTCCAGCTAAACAGTTTCTTGTTCATTAGTTGTAGCGACTCCTGACAAAGTGCTCCCTGTATGTATGAAAGAATAAAAAAAAATATGAAAATCGCCAAAATATGGAAATAAATCGAAGATATATCGTCGGCATTATCGGTCCTATATCGAAATCCACAATTCACACGAACACGGAGAGAAATCGTTAAGCTGAAATGCTATGAAAGTTGACGAAGCGTGAAGCTTATAGTGTTGAGTGCACGAGGGCGAAATGGAATGAGCAGCGACGTGAGCTCTGATCCGTGACCACGTTCGGAGGAAAGCCCCTTTAGGGTGACGAATCATGACATCACGAAAACAGTGCCCTCCGTACCTAATTCCCTCTACATCCTGTTATATCGATTCATCGATCATCGATATTAGACCGAAAGATGTTTATGAATCGTACTTCATTCTATTGTGCTGCTTGTGATAAGTGATCTAGGGTTGTTTTGATAACGCACCAAAACAATCATGGTATAAGAACCCTCTTAGGCAGTACGGTTCACTTTTATCCTTTGCTTCATTTCTCATCTCATTGGATCGGCGTTGGCATCAATAAAGCTATCAACTACGACGTTCTTCGCTACATACGCTATATCACTGAACCACTGAACCACCATCAAATCAGTTCGGACATCCAGCAACTGTGTATCTCTACACCTGTGAATTCTCTGTTCCCTTACAAGAAAGTAGAGTGAGGTTGCAGCAAAGGTGGGAAAAGTGAAATAGACTCGTTTTCCTCAGCATTCCTGTTGCCACCTNAGTGAGGTTGCAGCAAAGGTGGGAAAAGTGAAATAGACTCGTTTTCCTCAGCATTCCTGTTGCCACCTCGCCATATTTTTGTCTCTCTAGCTGCCTCCACATTCATCCTACCTTCCTGGAACTCTATTTACCACAGGCCTTTACTTCCTAGCGACTCCTTCCAAGCTGATCTTCGCCTGTTTCCACCATTAATCCTATACCAACCTCTAGATTTACTTCTTCTTACTCTACATTGACTTCATTTCTTTCTTCAACACCACATTCCTTTCCATCTACTCTAGGATCAGAATAATGAATTCATTGAACTACACGTGCCCTCAGAGACTGAAACAGCTTGTACGACAGAATCAGAGTAACAGATATTATGATCAGCCTCGATCGAGCCTGCTGACATCATTCCAGCTTGGCATCGCTATACTCCACCTTTCAGAAAGTTAGCAAGATTGGCAGCAGTCAAGCCGTAGAATATGAAATTAAATGCCTTGGAAGGAGAGGAGGGGGATCGAGAGTTAAGTAAGTTCGTCTCTCGGTTGGTCAAAGCTCGGATTCCTTTCCCTCTACTCTAGGATCAGAATAAAGAAAACAGTGGAAAGCGGCAATGGTGTCATCTCAAAAGAGATAGTCGATGGTTAGAAAGGAAAAGAAAAAGTGGTGACCAGGAGCTTCCTCTTATGAGAAAATTCTTTCAGTTAATAAATTAGGGTATTATTAGATATAATGGTGAGGACTCTACATAAACTACTGCACAAAGAAGTTGTCGGTGTATGTGATATAGCGTTAAAGAGCCCTAGTAACTTTAAAACTAATCCTTCATGACTTCAAACCTGAAGAACCTTTTCCATTTTGGAGGTTCTGGAGTATCATACTATCACGATCAAAGCCACAAAACTGCACCCTGGGAACTATAGTGCACCGCTTATATCAACAGAGATTCGCACCAGTAATCGTGATGGTACGTACCAGTAATCGTGATGGTACGTACTGGTTTAATTTACAATATTCTTCTGTTTACGATAACGCGTCTCCATATATAGCAAGTTGGGAACAACATACTCAGATGAGGGTCTGCTTCGTGGGCTTCCCTCGTCCATCACAGTAAGCAGATCTTGCTCCAACGGATTACCATCTAATCCGTTCTCTAGTCCCCTTTTTTTTGAAGGACAACAATTACGATGATTGCGAACTCTTGGAAATTCACTTCGGAACATCTGGCGTTTCACAACTTGCGAAATTCTTAAGAAAAGGCAATCACCCATTTCTCGGGCCATGTCAGATAGTTCCTAATCACGATGGGAATCATTGCTCATACGAAATTC
>UZAF01019188.1:2355-26126 GCA_900617895.1 Haemonchus placei
TTTTTTTTGCTTCTAGAAATCCAATTTACTGACTGAAATGCTTCACAGCTGGTGAATTACCCGACGCGTTTTTTGGGCTTGAGAAAAAAGCCCGTCCAAAGTCCTTCTGGCAATCAAGTTTGCCGAGGTCTAGCGTTGTGGGTGCTTTCGAAGGAATTCGTACCCGGAAAGTATTCTGAGAACTTTGATCATGAATTTAGAACCATGAGGTTGTGACAGGTCAGTTGGGTTCAGCGTTGCAAGCTGCCCCTTCCCCCTTCCTGGCCTTTCCGTCCATTTGTAGGAGCATCGCAAAATGGTCGCGTTGAACGGGCCGTTCGTTGTGTGCCATTATGCTCGTCAGTCAGCTGTCGATTGGATTAGGGGCCATCTATTCGAGGAGGGGGGCTCGTTAATGTTCTTGATAAATGTATGCGGAAAAATTTGCTGATGCTTCCAATTCAATTTTCGACCGAAGGGACGAAGGTTTGAGGGACCACTTAGAGCACAAATAGAGAGACAGGAAGGGGTTTTTATGAAGATGCCAAAGCAGGGGCACGAAAAGCACGGTACCTTTTTCAGAAAGCTATACTCTTTACCTTATGTTCACGTGATCTCCCACAAACCTCTCTCTCGACTACTTCCAGGATCGTGAAGGAAGTGTCGTCTCTTATCAGTTGCCAAATCGTCTTAAAAAGCCAGTGCG
The DNA here is from genome assembly GCA_900617895.1 of Haemonchus placei. Lineage (NCBI taxonomy): Eukaryota > Metazoa > Nematoda > Chromadorea > Rhabditida > Trichostrongylidae > Haemonchus > Haemonchus placei. Next base: position 3,041 of record UZAF01019188.1, read on the forward strand.
CTTCATTGGTTTCGCTAATCATTCTGATAAGACCCTCTATGTTTGAATGGTTTTACAGAAAGTAGAAAACAATTTACGAACTAGCCAGCCCACTTGTGGACAAGTTGATGTGGACAAGTACCCTCTTGACTGATCTCCTACAGAATATCTTCCGATCTTTCCAACAAAATCCTATACGTATGAGGCAGAAAGGGAGGATTGGCGATAAGTTTGAGGAGAAGTTCTGCGAAAACAGGAATTCGTAGAGTCACGATTACCTATTAAAAACCACATTCAACGATGGAATGTAAAGTCACAGGGAGCAAACGAAGGTTGTAGTAGAGGTGATTACTGTGGTCATCAGCAACACGAATGGGGCCAGCTGTTCGTGAAGGAATCAATTCCCCCTTATTCTCCTTGTCTTTTGGTCTGGGTAATAAAATAGCGCCGAGAGGCTTCGATTTCTAGTTGTAAAATCCAAATTTTCGCTTTTACATTCGGCTTGAGCGCATATTTACTGCCGAATGGAAGTACAACGAAAACTGAAGGCATTTCAATTCTGAGAATCGATTATATCGGATAGTACGGTACAACCAGTACCTCCATCAGTTGTTAACCAGACAGTTTTGAATCGACTATTTAGAAGCGGAAAGATCTGGACACTATGTATGTAATATTTAGAGTCAATAGAATCCAGTACGGCAGTGGGTGCAATGTTGTAGACGGTATCACAATTTATTTATGTATTTGCTTAACGTTCGCGGAAGTGGTATGGTTGCAAGTGCCACAATCGCACGTGCAAGGTCACAGGCTCGAATTCTGGCTCGATACCCGCCTGACCAACCGAGCATACCGTCCCTCCGGGATCGCCTCTCTGATGGAATAGATTGACCCTAGAAATTTTATCTTCTTATCCTTCATTGCATTTCTGAATGCAAGTGGAGTCGTAGTAAGGCAAGATCAGTGGTACCAACAACTGTACAACTAAATAAGATTGGACGTCGAATATGTGGCGCATTGTGAACGTGCCTATGGATAGTACACCATCAAACATAGCTTTACTCTTCACTACTGGTTTCTCTTTTGGATAGTTGACTGGCCAGGCAGGCGAAACCATTTGTCTTCATTTTTAGCCTCACCGGCACTAACGCTGAACCCTTCAATTTCGTTTCTCGTTTCTACAGTGCGTTCCCGATTCTTGAAGTTACTAAGAATCGGAGTAACCTAAAGGCGTCACGACATATTGTACTCGATTTTGGTTGTTATGTATTCTGATTCTTCAGAGGTTATGCCACCCAAAAGAAAAATAACGGATGGAAGCTCACAAAAGAAATCTATCAGAAATTGCCATCAGGCAAGAACGTGCGGAATGTGCGTACGCTGCAGAAAATTTCTGACGGATAGACTTTATCAATTGAATGAGCCCTGCAAAAAACATCCGAGAGCATCAGCGATAACGGTGCTGACCGCAGAAAGATATGCTTTGTTCGCTATCACTAACCCCTCACGTCTTTTCTTTCAGAGCACTCAAAGTAAGGGGTTTCTTGACAGCAAAACTTCGGTTCACGCTAGATCAATTTGAGACAGGGATAAACTAGTTGTTCTCCTATCCAATCGTACTACTNAAACATCCGAGAGCATCAGCGATAACGGTGCTGACCGCAGAAAGATATGCTTTGTTCGCTATCACTAACCCCTCACGTCTTTTCTTTCAGAGTAGGAGTAGTAAGGGGTTTCTTGACAGCAAAACTTCGGTTCACGCTAGATCAATTTGAGACAGGGATAAACTAGTTGTTCTCCTATCCAATCGTACTACTTGTATGGGTATTTGGCCATACAAAGGCTTGTGGAAGCTAAAGGGACGGAAGGCTTGGTTGACCTAGGTGGGTCGCGCTTTAGAACATAGTATACATACATGGACTAGGAGCGTAATACCTGCTCCACATATGTAGGTCTTTCCCATATCGGCTGGTTGGGAGAATCTCATCGGTACGTTTCCGCTCTTGGAGGATACATAGGCTTTGTTCTAGCTGCGTTGACCTTGATTTTGAGAGACAGTAGCTGAATCACATAACAGTTCGTTATAGAGGACGGTGTGGTGAAAAACGCCAAATCATGAAATCAACTGTGTCTCGTCAATAAATATCTTTGATCGCAGTGGAGAGTATCCTGGATGTCCATAACAGGCCCACGGCCACCACGAAACCCCAGTGGTTTACTTCCAAATGATAAGATAGCGTTGGCGTCGCTACTTTCAAAGAACGTGGTAAAAAGGCTCAAAAACTGATGGGTTAGGACATGATCGTTATCAGCTTCACTGATTATCTGATCAATTAACGGCTGCAAGGAGCTGTTAATATCACTGGTCTTCAGCACTTGGTGATTGAGGTGACAGAATTTTGAGAGTCATTACGGAAAGTAATCTAGTAATGGAAGAAGTGTGAGGAGCTTTGAGGTTTGGTGAAAGTGCTATAGAAGTACATAGTAGTACCTGATCGACAGCAAGACCTTCAAGAATCAAGATGAGCCCAGACATCCCACATCTCTACCCTTACTGATTTCATTTACAGAACCAGCAACTCTATGGCAACAGTGAATCGAAGACTTGCTTGTTAATGTTCTTAAAGTCAGAATGAAGTCTCAGGTACCGATGACTGGGAATCACGTCTGCTGAAAAGAAAAACGATGACCTATGAGAAACACTAGCCTGGATTGAGATGCTGAATAGAAATTTGAAGCTTAGCTCTTTTGAAACTACAGCAGCAAATAAAGTGACCATTGGAAATCCTTTGTTGGCAATCTCTCCAGTGCTGAACTCATTTTACTTCATCCGTCTTCTTCAAGCTCTGTGTGCTTTGGAGTTTTTCCTACTTACTGCTCCCCTTAGAGGACAACCAAATAAGCGGACATTCGAGAATGTACCCTAAGAGACCACGTTTTGATTGAAGAAGTTACATTAGCAAGGCCTCTATTTGAATGGGATGAAGTTGGCGGCTTAAGCATAGAAAACAGCGATAGGATGAAATGATCAGATGAGAGAGTTCAGAGTCTTTTTGTAGTCAGGATATTGTGATTACTGTTTCTAGGACTTTTATTGTTTTTGATTGTTTTATGATTTGTTGTTTCTCAAATTTATTCAGACTGTTTTTAGCTACGCGAGCCATACAAGATCAAGTATGGTAAGGATATCATGGCCGCTCTGGACAAGAAGTTCAGCGGAGATCTCGAAAAGACCATCTTCGCTCTTATGGAAACACCACTCGAATACGATCTCAAGCAACTTAAACAGGCCATGAAGGTAAGATTCACAACAACTTGAAGCGTCAGTAAAATGAGTTCTTGATTCTTTTGACAAATGAGTAGGAAAGTCTCTGTGGAGTTTTTCCAGAATCTCATTCATTCCAGGGCCTCGGCACCGATGAAGCTGTGCTGATCGAGATCCTTTGCTCTCGAACAACTGATCAGATCAAGGCCATCCGTGTGGCTTACGAAAGAGAATTCAAGAAGCCGCTTGAGCAAGAGGTAGAAGTTTTTTTAACATAGAAAACTTCACAGGCTAGAAACTTCACACCAACATTTGGTCTATTGGTACGATCGGACCCCATATTATGACAAACTAGTGTCAGGGGCTAGCTAGAATTAATAAATCGGCGTCAAACTCTTTTTCAATACTTGTATTGAGAAATCACCTGTTCGGTTTCCGGGTTTTTCTCATTCATCTCTTGAACTCGGATAAGAAAAATGAGGAGGAAAGAACTTACGGGTTAAAGGGCACTGATATCCTGGAAAGGTAGGAAGAGGTCTTTTCCTAAATATCAGGGATGGCATACACGACTAAAGCAATTACCCACTCAACCATAGGTGCCTTACCTCAATCCACAGACTGATTACCTAGCAATTCGCAGGTTGCATCCGAGACATCTGGAGAATTCAAAGATCTACTCGTAGCTATCATCACTGGAAGCCGAGACCCCAGCAACCACACCAACGATCAACAGGCCAAAGATGTAAGACATTTCAGTAGTTGCCCATTTGAATCTCATGAATAGTGCAATGTTTCCTTCAGGATGCTGTCCGCCTATATGCTGATGGAAAGGGAAAACTGAGCGGAAAAGACTCCCCATCGCATTTCTTGAGCATCATGGCTTCACAGAACCAGTATCAACTGAGAAAGGTCGGTCTGAACACATTGACAGGAATAACTAACAGGCTGAATCGCCTGATTTTTCCTGTATTTCAGATATTCGCAGCTTTTGCTGAATTGTCTGGATCCTCAATTGAGAAACTGATTGAAAAGGAGTTCAGCGGTGACCTACAAAAGAGTTATCTGACAATTGTACGAGCAGCATCGGACAAGCAGAAATTCTTCGCTACTCAGCTATACAACTCCATGAAGGTAACACTACGTTCCCCTTTGATCCGTTCTAGCCAGCTGGACTTCTAAAAATTCCCTCCTTTTTTTATTTCCATTTTTGAAGGGTCTCGGAACTCGTGATAACGATCTGATCCGTGTGCTTGTCACTCGTTCGGAGGTCGATCTGCAGCTGATCAAGGAGGAATTCCTTGCTCTCTACAACAAATCGCTCGAAGACATGATCAAGGTTGGTTTTGAAATGAAATTAAGAACGTTCACTCCGCTTCTGAAACCTAGAATTAGAATTATTTAGTATTTTTCCATAATAACTGTATCTGTAACTAACCACAGGCCTTATTGGGAAACCTAGCCCAGGGGATCATGCTTTTTCATTGTGAAGGAGGCCTATTTAAGGGAGTCAGAATACTGACATGATTAAAATTTTGGAAGCATTTTGTGTTTGGGCTATTACGTGGGCCCTCATGACTTCCCATTTCCCTGAACCGACCAAGTGAGTAGGTATTGAGTGAGTAAAGTTCACAAGTATTGTACCGGAAGAGCCATTTCCGAAAGTCCATGTCTGACCCTGTCTGGGATTGCGCCACGTAACTGATTCAGAGTAAAAATGGTCTATAGCATGACTGAGCCGTTATTCGTTGTTAACGGGGTGGGCAAAGTGAAGGAGAGCAGGAAGGAAGCAGAATTCGTTTGGAGCTGTGCTGGTCGCGTACCAAAACCGGGAAGTTCGATACCTATCGGTTCCACTGATCGTAAATATCTGTTTTAGTGGACGTTTTTGAATGTTTTTCCTCCCTTTTAGCGTAAGAATAGGTCCCTTCCAAAACAGCTGCCCCATCCTTGCGCTCATGGTCATTGATGTTGTTTCAGGGCGATACCTCTGGACAGTACCGCGACGCTCTGCTAGCCATTGTTGTCGGTAACCGTACGTAGACTCCAGCGACTACTTCACTTTAGAAGTCACATTCCTTTCTCTTCCAACTGCTTACAACCGTTGTCGTAAATTTTGTTGTCCATTTTGCTGCATGTTACATATCTATCTTGCTTTTCAATAAATATAATATGCATAAAAATGGTACGTGACCTTCGCAAGTGGGTCTTACCCTTCCCAATTCATCGATACTCATTAAACTGCAGAAAATGAAGTTGGGTGTATCTTGTGATATTTGCAGAACTGAAAAGTGGTAAAACGCGAGCAGCTGAGGTACATAGTGTATAGAAATCTTGCTCGTATATTTTAACATCTCTTGCTATTCTTGTGTTTTTTNTTTTTTACATTTCTTTTCTTTAAACCTTTTTATCGCCAGATGAAGCAGGTGGTCTCTGAATTTTTATGGTTGCCTTTCACCTTATATATTCCTACATCTTACATCCGGTAGATGTTCCAAATCGCACAGACCAGAGGGAATCAGGCCATTCCTTGATCTTTACCACCAAACCGTGGCTGATAATTCCTGCCCTTTCTCGAATATCCCATCGAACTGCCTCATCAAAATGCTTTCTCGCTTTGATCGCTCTTGCAATTGAAGTCCGAACAAGAGTGGGGAGGCTGTAAGGTATGGGCTCTGAAAGTGACGTCAAGAACGAGTATGAGGAAGGATGGAACCAGAGCTCAGCTATCTCCGTTAGTTCGGTTGGAGTCCTGCATGGTTATGTTTACGTAAAAGCAGTAAGCCGTGGCTGGGTACCCTTAAATGCTCTCATGAGGCTGCTCTAATATTACCAATGAAGTTTTTCTTTTATGATACGAGTTCTTCGGTTCTAGCAAACTCTTTGAAACTGTATTTTCTGGGTACTCTACATGAACCATGTCTTCTCAAAAAAATGAGAATACCGTATTAGAGGAAGATAGTCACGATAAGCTCAGCTCCTCCAGCAAGCGGCATTTCGTGGTAGTGGATTAATTCCGCTCACCTCCCTTCTTTACCAAGACAATGTCAGGGATGTTTGGCTAGTGGTCTCTTTTTGAAGTAATCGTAGGTACCTCACAACTTGTATTTATGATTATTGATTGTCAACTACTATTTCTATTCAACTCTTTTCAATGTCATTCTCACTGGGATTTACTTAAAATTAAACTCAACAGGATATGAATATAATTTTGGGCTGCGAATAACGCGGCGAGCTGTAACACTGTTGGGTTGTCCTGACGTATCCCCGCTGTAAAAGTGGTAGCCCGGAACCTCTGCACCAAACTATGGCCATAGGTTTTTTAGGAGATGGCCAAGTCATGAAGCATTCGTGGTGTTCGTGCTGCCTAGCCTACAGCATAGGGAGTGCCTCGAAAGCTTGAATTTTCTGGCAGCAGTGCTTACTACACACAAACCAGAACTCATAACTCACCATAGTCCGAAGCCAGATTCTTGAAGGTTAGAGTTCAGATGGAAAAATTCAACTCTCCTTGATGTGTTTTTTGTTGTGATCCACGCGGATGACGATTCGTAAGTGGAAGCCAAATGGTTACTTATATGGGCCAAGATAATTTCACACCTCTATGATAAATGCATCACATACTGTAGAAGAGTGTCTAGAGCGGCCCACAACGTTTATCTGACTGGCTGCGTAGTCACGAAGTCTGCTTGTAGTTCGATAGCCGGCCAATGACATTGGAGTTAACAGGGACCAAGCCACCTAAGTTAGTAAGCCCAGGAGTCCCTCATGTGTCCTACCGCCCCCGATTAAGCTTTATCCTCTTGTTACATTCTCCTATCACCTTTGTCATGTTTACCTATACAAAATTAATAAGAATACATAATGAAAGAAAAATAGATGAAGTTTGATGGCCATGCTCGTTACTTTTCAGTACGTATTCAACTCATTTAAATTTAATTTTATAGTAGAAACAATTACCATAAGGATTTGCAGGCAGCGATTAGGATTTAGTAATATTGAATGACAGCTCTACCAGCAGACAGATTTTACCATCTAGGGGTCTTCTGGTACAGTAACCCCATGCAGTGAGTTTGGGAGACACCAGACGACAAAGGGGATCTGAGAAGCCGTTGTTCCATGACCAAGTGATCAAGGACGAACTCAGAAACTGAAATTCTCTNCTCGAATTACTTCGGCAATTTCATATGGTACCTACAAGGAAGCTAACCAATGTGTTAGATTGATTCTTCACTCTTCCGCCCTTTAGGGTTGCGCCTTGTCTCCCTGACGGGGATGATATCGCATAGGACTTTTTGAGAGTTTAACTTACAAGGTCTCGTGAAGCTCCAGCTACCGATTATCTCAAGGAAGCTTTCTGTAGACAAATCCTTTACGACTGAAGTCACAATAATATTAACGGACTCAATGCTACCGTAACATTGTGCCGCGTTATGGCCTAAAACTCGTTGGAGGTGCACTACTGTGCCAAAGCATGCCAAGAGTGCATGTCCAATATTCGTGGCAGGACGCGCGCCTATTGCAACTAACGGGCGGCATAGGGTACGGTCTTGTCCCAGCGACACTTCTATCCGAGCAAAAGCTGCTGCTCTTTAATTGATTTGTAAGATTCTGACGGGATTTGGGGTGTTCACCTCGAATCAGTATGATCGGGAATGTCTAGGTGTTGAGTTTCTCTATTCTGGATGTATAAGTTGTCTTTTGAAGCCCGTTATGCAAGTTGTTCTATTTTGACAACCCGTTTTTGTTGTGTTGTGCTTATTGTTGTTGGTTGTATTGACAATTCTGTCGGCTGTCCAGTTTGATTTATCGTTGTTTTCGCCCTAGGTACAGGTCAAATTGCAGGAACTGCTCTTAAGTTACACTTTTGTTTATTTCATAGTGGCGAAGTCAACAACCTGCACTTTAGGGGTACAAAGGATGGCTTCGCGATCACTGGCTCAGGTCGGTCGCTCGGCCGCGGCTCGCCTGTTAAAATCTAATATTCAGAGGATTGTTCTTCCTGCTGCTGCTGCTGCCAGTGGTTAGTTCCTTGCTTTACTTCACGTGGCTTATTGGCCGTTTCAGTTGCTTTGTAACTTCATTATGGTTTTTTTTATGTTATATTGTCTTAACTCATTTAATTATCGAAAGATGCTGTATTTTAGTGCGCCACAGTTCCAATACTGTCGATAATAAGAGAGGTGTTCATTCTTCAGTGGTGGCTCAGGCGCAAGCTCAGGCCGACAAGAGTGTAAGTGTTGATTTTGTGCTTTTTTCGTAATCATTTCTTCGATGTACAGTTGTCCGATCATTTCTTAGCAACTACAATTCAGAAACAACGGATCCTTGTTATTTAGATAGTCTATTTCCTTTCCAACTTTCTAGAGAGTTTATAGTGCAAGGAGATGGGCAGAAATAAGTACAAGAAGATTTTCTTCAGTCGAGAAGCTTCTTACAGCAAGTGTACTAGATAACATAACGAGATAACATTCTGAGATGTCGTGAACCGATTTGCTACTTTTGCCCCTTTCACCACTAAACATCCCATAGCTTTTCTCTTTCCCGGGGTCAACCCACTTTGTTATAATATATTCCCTACTAGGCAACCTTATTCCAAACTAGGCCTCAAGTTTTAAAATGCAAATAGCTCTTTCTACCCCAACGGCTTCAAGTATTGCTTTTTTATTTGCGCCATGCGGTAGGGCTTTTTGTTGAGGTTTATCGCGGCTCAATCCGTAGCAATTTCTCAACATCTTGAAGTTGTTCTGGAGCGAGAGCATTAACTAAAAGTGTGTCAATTCGTCCCCTTTTCTAGCCCCATTTGTCGGTGGCGTAACTTGACCCTAGTGGCTAAGGGCCTAGCTCGATGGAGTCATATTAAAACTACTTGGGCATGGGTCGCAGGGCGAGCCTTCATTCACAAGTGTTTGATTGTAAAAACTTTTTTGGGTATGATTATTGGATAGACTGCATATTTGCTGTTGCCACTTCCTTAGTTTATACTCAGTTTTTCATTGACAACTCAGCTCAGCAGATTAATGTAGCTCACGTTTTTTATTCATATTTACATTTTGTTATTCTGTAGCAAGCGTCTTGCAATTGCTTTATGAGTACGATGTCGTATAGGTGTCGAAGACTGCCACTGCCGCGGGATCAAAAGGAAAGATCGTCGCCGTTATCGGTGCCGTCGTCGACGTCCAATTCGATGAGAACCTTCCTCCGATTCTCAATGGTCTCGAAGTCACTGGTCGCTCCCCACGTCTTATCCTCGAGGTCTCTCAGCATCTAGGTAAGTGGTTCGACCAGTTATCGATTTGAGTCTTCGGGTTAAAAGAAAACTCCTATCCAATTGTTCTATTCAGGAGACAATGTGGTCCGTTGCATTGCTATGGACGGAACTGAGGGACTTGTTCGCGGTCAAGAAGTCGTCGACACTGGTGATCCAATCAAGATCCCAGTAGGACCAGAGACTCTCGGCCGGATTATGAATGTCATCGGCGAACCAATCGACGAGCGAGGTCCTATCCCCGCTAAGCACCGCGCTCCTATTCACGCTGAAGCACCAGAGTTCGTTGAAATGTCCGTTGAACAAGAGATTCTAGTAACTGGAATCAAGGTCGTCGACTTGCTCGCACCGTACGCGAAAGGAGGAAAAATCGGTCTTTTCGGTGGTGCCGGAGTAGGAAAAACTGTACTTATTATGGAACTGATTAACAACGTCGCAAAGGCTCACGGAGGTTACTCTGTGTTCGCAGGAGTCGGAGAGCGTACTCGTGAGGGTAACGATTTGTACCACGAAATGATTGAAGGAGGCGTTATCGATCTCAAGGTGAGGTTCCGTTTACATACGCTACTGACTTCGTTACTGCAAGTTCGTATTTTCAGGGCAACAACTCGAAAGTATCGCTGGTGTATGGTCAAATGAACGAGCCTCCAGGTGCCCGTGCTCGAGTGTGCTTGACTGGTTTGAGTGTAGCCGAATACTTCCGAGACAAAGAAGGACAGGATGTGCTTCTCTTCATTGACAACATTTTCCGTTTCACACAGGCTGGTTCTGAAGTATCTGCCCTTCTCGGACGTATCCCATCTGCTGTAGGATACCAACCCACTCTGGCCACCGATATGGGTAGCATGCAGGAACGTATTACAACCACAACTAAGGGATCCATCACATCTGTGCAGGCTATCTATGTGCCTGCTGATGACTTGACCGATCCTGCTCCTGCCACCACATTCGCTCACTTGGACGCTACCACTGTATTATCTCGTGGTATTGCCGAATTAGCCATCTACCCAGCTGTCGATCCTTTGGATTCTACCTCCCGTATCATGGACCCAAACATTGTCGGACACAAACACTACGATATTGCTCGTGGAGTGCAAAAGATTCTTCAGGATTACAAGTCTCTTCAAGATATTATTGCTATCCTTGGTATGGACGAGTTGTCCGAAGACGACAAACTGACTGTATCTCGTGCCCGAAAGATCCAACGTTTCCTTTCTCAACCATTCCAAGTCGCCGAAGTGTTCACTGGTCATGCCGGAAAGTTCGTGTCACTGGAAGAAACTATTCGCGGATTTGAGATGATTTTGAAAGGTTAGTTCTTAATTACCTCCGGATATATATATGAAAGAAGCGTTCGGCCACGGTTTTCCATGTCGTTATTCCTGATACTCACAACCTCATAGTTGCCTATATTGAACAGTATGCAGAATGCTCGAAGTGGGTGAAGTTAATGGCACCCAGGGGCTGGTTTCAACATGGCTCAGTTTCAAACGGCTTTTTTTATGATTGTTGAAAGAAGAATGATGGTTAAGCAAAAACTGGTAAAAGGTTCCGCTGGATTCGGCTAACTAAGAATCAGCAGCCCTCAGGGGTTAGGTATCGTCTACCTCTACCTCGTAGGGAAATAAGATATGTGAGATTCATGCGAACAAGTGTGTCCAAGGGACGGTGGTACCTGTACCGCTGCAATTTTGCTTTTGTTGGTGTATAACACCATTGATTCAAGGAATTCATACCCACCCTGAGACAAATTTTTGATATGTGAGTCTTTCTCTTGTCTCTCGATGGTCTTTGCTGAGTTACGCAAAGTCAAGATCAATCAATTTCATGCTCAACCTTCCCATCTCACTGACACGGTATGATGGAAGCTATTGAAATCTCTTGAATGTATTAGGCGTATGGCGTTATGTTAAAAAAGTGGGAATGCGGAAACAATATGGATTTGTATTGGTTTTCCATTTTTGCTAGTCGAGAGGGATCCCAAAAGTGGATACTATCGGCGGTGATTGTTAGAAAGGTCAAAGGGTAAATTGATAAGCTATGTGATGGGCTTTCTTTATATCTTGTCATTTTCCTACATTCTTGGTCTCTCGCGAAATTTCGATGTTTTCTTTCAGGAGAGCTCGACCATCTTCCCGAGGTTGCTTTCTATATGCAAGGAGGAATTGATGATGTGTTTGCCAAGGCTGATGAACTCGCCAAGCAGCACAATACATAGATTTTAGTAATAGTAATGTTGCTATGTTGTAGAGATAAATTTGTCTATAAGATTTTGGTTCGCCCATGCTGTGGATTCAGTGAAAGCTTACCTGGCTGTTGTAATGAATTTGTTGTTAATGGTAAAACGAGTGAGAGATCATAAACAGCTGAACGCATCATCCTTGCGTTTCGTATGTGGTTGTTTCTTTTTAGTTAGATAGGTTGGAAAAAAATGAAAATTTAATTAAGACTTGTTTTTGAATGACAACAGTGCTGTAATGACGAGTCCTGTGAAGAAATCGAAAAAGAAATCCAGTAATGGCGAAGGGGAAATGGAATACGACAGATCCTTTCCGAAGTGTGTGGATGCAAATAACTGGAAAGGTGTGGACATGGCAAAGGTGTGTTATGACTCTTCTAATCAGGAGTGGTTGGATGTAGGAAGTAGTAACTTTTTAGTGTTAAAGGGAAGATGAAGAGAAAATTAAGTTGTGGTACAGCTAGATTGAAATCCCCAAGTTGAATCTTCTCAAGTCATTAACTAGCTCCGTGCTTGGTATGCAGAAAAGTTGAATTCATTATGTTAATGCTGTGGATTTAGGGGGGTAAAGATAAAGTACACGATTTTTCGGGGTCTCGGCTTTACTTGTACATGTATGGAAAGGTGATCGTTCGTCATTGGCTTGGTAGAGTTGATCAGCTGAAGTTCTGAATGCTGCAGCGCAGATCTCAACGGCTAAGTGCAGTTCGTCGAGCATGAAAGTTGCACAAACGTAACAAAATAGATTATACCCCGAAATGGTGATTATTCCCCAAATTAGTGAATGGGTAACTGATTGACACATGTTCGCTGATGTTCGAAAAATTTTTCTCCGTGGTTAGCAGCTGTAAAAAGTAGGCAAGAGGGTGCAAGGGGGATATTCGCAGAGATTGTTCAAAATCGCCTAAAGCTGTGGTCCGGGTCTGCCCGAATCAAGAAGCTTTGAGGAAAGGGGGGGGGGGGTTCGTCTGCGAACTTTTATTATCAATGTTTTTGTCATATTGCCTGCTGCTATCGTACCCTATCGAATCCTCAGAAGACTTTCATTCGTTCTGATTGTTCTTCTCTGAGGAGCAGACATTCTATCTAAGCAGTCAATACTTATCATCACAACCGAGATGGGAGTTATTCGGTCCATTTTCAGATGCAAACACCAACTACCAGCAATGGAATGGTTATGAAGGGAGATGAACTCGCAGCACAGTCATTGTCTGCACAGGTTCGCTTAGTTTTTTGCAGGTTCGCTGGTTTTTTCAACGATTAGGTTATCAATTTGGTAAATTCTCGGAACCTGCAAAATGTAGTGCAAGTGTGAATGTTGAAATGTTCGAAGTTTCTATGCCCACTCTTCCTGAATTTTTGTGGAAAACGAGAGCGCTTTGAGGATTGAATACCTCAGAGTTTTTCTCAGTAACCCAACTTAAGAACATCGAGCGAGGGGGTGAGGAGCTTACAAATAGACAAGCGTTTATTTGTAAGCTTCTCACCCTCCCAGCAAGAAACAAGTTTTATTAGGTGGTGACCATAGCTCTCTATGGTAAAGGTTCCTTCATATTTATTCACTGAATACATAAGGAGTGTAAATTATAGAATCAATGCTCACCAGAGGACCGGCAGCGGATTAATGTAGGGTGGGTGGCAGGCCCTGCAGATGCCAAGGAGGAGTACGATCAGTTCGTTTGCACGAATCTTTTTTATCCATTTTTTACTTTAACATGTGGTAGAGGAAGAAGGAGGAAGTGAAGCTACCAAAATTTATCTTTTTTCTTTCAGCAAAATCGCAGTATACAGTCAACGTTTAGGATGTCAGATGTACAATTTTGTCAGTTATCCGATCGGAGGAGTGAAACGCGGTTTTTGGAAGCCGAATAGGTATGTACTCCCGCTGATGTATGAGTTGACCAGATCGTTGTTTGTGCTAGAACCTTTTCGAATTCTATCTAATTTTGCTTCATACAGCACCACGGCCGTTCCTCCTCCCATTGATCTCCCCGATGTGCAGCTGCAGAATCATTTATGGGAGACCTATGTTAATGCCCAAATCTCTTCATGGATAGACTGTGACTCTGAAAAGGAAGAGCTAGCCGCATTGTCCGAGATTGAATTGCAAAAGGTTTGGGATCATTCTTGAACATTGGTTTTTCGTCGGTTTTGCGAATGTTTATTGCCATTGCGTAACGCCCCTCTTCAAGAGAGAAGCACCGACGTTATCACTCTATTTAAGGAGCTCAATTACTGCGCCTACATGGGCCTCCGCAGTGCTGTATTTCGGTTAAAACATGCAGACTCTCCTCGATTAGCCCGTATTCTCAATCAATGGCTATGGACAAAGAACGTGAACCTGTGGTATGTCCAGCGACACTGTTCTTCTAAATCTTGCTAGGTAGAAGTTATGGTTGTGAATTTATCTCTGTAATGTGTTTTGCAGTCTGTGGATTCTGGTTCCGACTTCAATTGACGACCTGGTGCGGTTACCAAATGATGAGAGAGATTGCTGGGCGGTTTGGGCAGATTTTCGGAAACTTTGTTCAAACTTCTCTAGCCAAAAGCTCATAGGTAAACCCTGTTGATGATATATCGCACGATTTCTCTGAATAGTTCCTGTAATTAATTCATTGCAGCCGGATTACATTTAACAGCTGATATTGACTATGAATTTGTTGACAAAAAGCTGATTTCTCGATGGAAAGCAGAGCCGGTAACCATCTTTCTCTCTACCTTCTGTACACGTCACAGAGCGAATTTACTCTGCTCTGAGCAAATGCTAAATCAGTAGTTTCTAGTGATACGTTGTTTTTTCAAAATTCAGCTGGCGACCTTCTGTGTCGATGTGGATGCTTTCGTTACTTGCAAGGATTCTCAAGAAATATGCCTTCCGCCGTAAGTTTTTAAAAGCCTTTTTATATTAAATCGTACATCACGTTAATATATTTTGCTATGGAATCTTATATCTTTTCAGTGCGCATGCAAACTTGTTGGTTGAGTTATGGATGTCAGACAATTCCCGAATTATGGTTCGAGGGTCGCTTGATCATGAGATTTCGCCACAGGTGCAACTTCACTGTGCTCAGGTAACCCCTGTTTATAATTCCTACTCCGTTTGTATTCCATTTTTATGGTATGGTTCTGGTCGCTCGATTGGGACCGATCTAATTTGAAGAACATACGGAGTGATTCCGATTTATACATCATGAATATGAGAGTAATGATGATCGTCTTCAGGCACTTCGTAGTATTGTTCGTGATGTCAGTGCTCGTTCGTCAAGCACCCCCGTTTCAGGATTTCTGGTAGATTCTAACATCAATTACGTTGATGTTCTGCAGGTTCGTAAGTTCGAAGGCATGAGGTTGTTTTTGTTACAATAAGCACTTTCATAGGTGCCCTTGCAACCACTAGCTGACAATTTGGACTCTAGCGTTTACAATACCTTCGAACAAGATCCGGTAAAATATCGAAGGTATCGCGAAGCGGTGGAGCTGGCTATCCACGATTACGGTGAATCAGCTGCTCGCCCTGAACGGCTTGTACTCTACGTATTGGGAGCTGGAAGAGGTCCACTGGTAAGCTTGAACTCTATTCCCTGAATGGAAAGTAGTGATAGCCAGTCAATAAGCAGAACGTTGAAGCGGAGTGATTGAGAGTTCACTTTATAGTAGTGTGTTTTCAAAAAAAAAATCAATTTTTAAGGTTACATGCTCAATCGAAGCTGAGCGAAATTATAACGCTCGTTTTCGATGCAAACGGGATCGACTTCAGCTGGAAATTTATGTTGTAGAAAAGAATGCAAATGCTATCGTGACGCTGAAGTACATGAACCAAAATGTGTAAGTTCTTTCTCGTTGTCAAACTATCTATCCACTCCAATTTAACCCCCTGAAACTAGAGTCTCTTCTGAAGCTTTCCTGAGTAACCCACTTTTTATTTGGTCAATTGGAAGAATAGACCAAGAAAAATTTGTCTTCTTATATTCCCAAAAGTTTACAAATATGTAGTAATGTGGTACTATACTTCGGTATAACTTCGGAAATTGTGGAACTGACGAAATGCAGTGCTTCATAACACGCGCGGGCGAGTTGGGCAGTAGGAACGGTTACGTGTAATCGAGTCGCCGCGCGCGCGGCAGTCGCGGACCATTTGCCTCGTTATTACAATTCTAGCGTTTTGCATACAACTCAGTCGATGTGCTATTATTATTTTCGGCATGATTGTAATGTTAGTTCTTTTGTTCCTGCAATTCTTACTTGCTGCTGCATTCTGCTGCATTCCTTCGCGCGCGCCTCTTTCGCCGCGACGCGACAGTTTCGTTCCACTGCACCAAGTAGCGGTGATGTAATGACAGCCTTTCAGTTGGAGAAGTCGGTGTGTTATCATAGAAGCGGACATGCGAGATGTTCCTGCAATCGCAGCTGAACATGGATACCCTCAGCCGGACATCATAGTCTCTGAACTGCTCGGATCGTTCGGAGACAACGAACTGAGTCCTGAATGTCTGGATGGTATCACGCCATTATTGAAGCCTTCGACAATAAGTATACCTCAAAAATATACTAGTTTTGTTGGTAAGAGATCTTTCCAGAATTTTCCTGCCGTGCAATCACTGGATTCACGCGTTGATTATCTATTTCAGCTCCTATAATGTCTCTTCACATGCATCAGCAAATCAGACTTTGTAGTGCAAGTTACTGGAATCGGGGGTTACCAGCACATGGACGAGTAGGACCTCAGCTTCAACCTGATGGCAGTTATCGGCAAAACTACCCGTTAGTTGAACCCGTTTCTTTGTGTATTTCCATCACATATTTATTATTTTTAGGCAAGGTGAACATGTCTCGAATATGGACCAGATATATGTAGCCTTTTTACGGCAATATTGTGCTCTCGCCGACCCGAAGCCAGTTTTTACATTTGTTCATCCTAACTTCGAAAACAAGTCAAATGAACGGTCAGCTAGTATACCGTTCGAGGTGGATCGTCCAGCTGATGTAAGATAATTAGAATTTTGTATTATGATAACAATTGAGTTTTGTATTAGAATAATAAGTAGAAGAGGCTAAAAATGTTGTGCTCCCCTTAGTTTGTTTGATTTGATGGTTTGAATCAACTTTTAAGTTTGTCAGAAATCCGATGCTTTAGGATAAAACCCATTGTAAAACTTTTTGGGTCATTAGTTGATTTCTTTGACAGGATATGCCACTGGAGTGAATTTGGGCTTCTCTATTCGCTACTACACTTTATTCAGGTCACTCCGGTTTCATTTTCAGTTGATGGGTTTTGCTGGTTATTTCCACATGAACCTGTATAAGGATATAACCTTGTCGATAGAACCATCGACATTTTCGGACGGCATGATTAGTTGGTTCCCGGCGCTCATTCCTCTTCGAGACTTGTATCGAGTTCTGCCAACGGAGAAGGTACTGCCTTATTTAATCATTCAAATGCATTTCGTTTAACATTACGTGACTCTTAGGGGCAGAATGGAAAAGCGAGGGTTTTAAGACGAGTTATGTAAAAGCTAGAGCTATAATCGGACGAAGATAAACTGGGTTCTCTTTTGTAGTACGAGGGAGTCATCAACCCAATTCACAACAGAAATTTCTTGTT
This sequence comes from Haemonchus placei, assembly GCA_900617895.1. NCBI lineage: Eukaryota > Metazoa > Nematoda > Chromadorea > Rhabditida > Trichostrongylidae > Haemonchus > Haemonchus placei. The sequence continues at coordinate 20,391 of UZAF01019188.1, forward strand.
GTTGAAACCAAGGGGAAATAACAAATAGAAGAATCACTCACTAATCATTTGAACCATGCCATTCACATCCATAGTGGTCGTCGAAAATCTGTTGTCTAGCTAATTTTTTTTTGGCGCGTTGCTATTATGTAGGCTCCCCCCAACCCCTCAGTCAAAGGAGCACCTAACAGCTCTAGCGAAATAATGAATTAGTGTAGTCTTATCAAAAAAAAAACACTGCCGATAGTAGGAAATGTTCAACCAGTGCTGTTATAACAACACCTATGCTTTGTTTAGGTGGCCCTCAACATAGAACGGAAAGTTGATGACTCTGGCGTGTGGTATGAGTGGTTTATACATCATACGGTAATTTTTCTTTTTCTTAAATAGCCATCAGAGAGTTTTGCAACCAAAAGCGACTTGTATGTGTCGCACTGCTTTCTTTATGCAAATCTCCCTAAATTTCTTCTTTGTCGCTTGCAACCAGCAGATGATTCCTCAAAGTGTATTCAGGACACCGATGGTGAGCACCATGCAACGGTTGTGCAAAATCGAAATGGTGAAAGCTACTACATGAAACTCCACTGAAGATTCTTGATCCCCTTAGAGGCAGTCTTTCACAGAAAGCATAGATATATTTATACACTTTTTAAGTTGTTAGATTGTACAGAAGTGTTGACATTGTTGAATTCCCCGTTTTTCTGGTTGTTAATGTTGTGTTCTGCGTGTTTGTTTGCATCGACTTATGAGTTGGAATATTTCTCTTGTCTCTCGATTGTTGATGACAATTTCATGTTGTGATGAATTTTCTTATAAGATCAAGTGCTTGATTTTCTAAAACTGGTTGATATCCCGAAATATCTGCTATAAAAGTATACTCTAGAGTTATTCTATGATACTTCCTTGTAGATGTTGGGCCAGACCTCACTTAGTCGTCGGTTGCTCACGGCCGAGGTAGCATTGTGCGTTCATGCTCACTCCAGGAATTTTCGTCGACGTCCTCCTAACCAAGGAAAACCTCCCATACTACCTCCTTCAAAAAAGGTATGTTTGCCATAGTACCACGGAAAACCTGCTTTTCAGACAGCAGCCTATGCAGTAGCTGAGTCGTACCTAGGTAAGGTGGATATGCGCCCCAACTAGATAAGGTGGGGTGCATATTGCCCTAACACTCTGTGAAAGTACAATATTTTTGCGTGACTCTTTACCCTTTAGGTGCTCTATCATGTGGTTCATGTCCCTTGGCAATCTCCAGAAGACGTAAAGGAACTTCTTTGGAGGCGTCATGTTTACAACAATGCTGTCATGTCTTTGAAAGAGGTAGCATCTGATTTCAAAGTCTTTTGGTATACAAGGATGATGTAACGTGAATTTGGTTCGCTCTACTATTGGGAGAGGCCATATATAAAATTTACGTGATTAATTGATTTTGTGTGAAAAAATAGGGCGTGAAGTGATGTTTTCATTTTTGACGAAGAAACATCCTATACATATAGTGGCTCTGGAATTCGAACTAAATATTCTTTTCTGCGTAGAAGCGAAACGTTTTCGGGATCGCGTGAAAAAAAAGGCTCTAAAGGAGATTCGCGGTGGTTTCGAAGTACATAAATTATTATGGGAAGTTCGGAAAACTCATCAATCTCCAAGCCTTAAAGGAAAAGCGGACTAAAAAGGTTACAAAGTTGGTTGGACCCAGTGATGTAAGGTTCAGAAGAGCTCCTCACTGAGTAATTGGTTGACCTATTGCACTGGAAAATTGTGATTCAATGATAGCCGTTTGGCTAATTATCGCAGACACGACTGTCCCGGTTCTTGAGTTTGAAATTCAACCTAGGCCACCGGATTTGTTTCGAAACGTTGTACTTCTTTGTAGTGCGAATAATTCTTCTGACTTGAGTAGTAGACATAATTCAAACCCATTGAATCTCATGAAAGGAATTTTAGCTTGAAGGAAATAGAATTACTCGGCTAACAACCCAATAGGCATCAGTCTGGCTTCAGTTAACAGTTAATTACCTTTATGCTCGATCTAGTATCAGTATTTTTTTACAGATCTTTCGTCAAGAAATACAACAGGCCGAAGCTGCTGGAAAGGGAGTGGAATCAATGAGAGAAGAGGAAGACGCAGAGCTCAATCGTCTTATTGCCGAAAACGAGAGGGTCAACCGTGAAATGGTAAGGCTGTTCACATTCTGCAGCTTGTTGGAACATGCAAGGCTCTTTTCTTTCTTTCTAGGCTGAAGCTAGGGCGAGGAAGGAGGAGGAGGAGTGGAAGGAAACTCAGCGTGAAATCTTGAAAGAAATCGACGAAGCTCTTCAGAAGCAGCACAGTGTAGCAAAAGAGGCTACTGCAGAGGTACCTTCAGAGTTGCTACTGATTCTGATCTTTGTATTAATTATTTTTATTGGATTCTATGAATGAGTACAGCTCGGTGGCTGCTTCAGAAATGTGCTTACCTGCACCGATTAGGGTGGTCCTGCGGTCGTGCACGACCTAAGATTCTAATCTGTATTTGTGGGGAGCTTGTCTAAAAACGGTCCCGCCTTGAAGATAGTTTTTGTTCGGTCATGAGCAATCAGCCCCATGAAAACCAGCTGTTTAAGGTCCGAGATGCGATTGCACGAAGTCGTGATTTTGTGAATGAGGAAAACTTAGAGGCGAAGATCATGGAAGCACTTGAGAATCCGAAGGTCTACGATTTCGCCATCGATCGGCAAGGAAAGAAAGTAAGCAGTCCGTTTTTTACTATTGCTCACGAGTTCTATGATCCAGTTTCCAATCACATTTCTTTCGTTTTTGTCGTTTTCGATGTTCTCAGTCACTGACAGGCAACCTGTTGGGTGTGAATGGATAGCCATTTATATCTTAATGTGGTTGCGTTTGAGGTGCACCTTGGACTGATGATTTTGTACATATTATTTTCGGAGAAAATGCCTGAAGCTCAAGTAAAAAACAACTGATGAAAGTGGAACCTTCGACGATACAAAAGCTCACTTGTGAAGAAAATCGCTTGCCATCAAGAGCGTCATTTTGAATCATGGGTGTTTCTTATCGCGTGTATTTATTAAAAAAACCTAATTTTCTAGTATTATGATCCTCCGCCGGCGAAGTACCAAGAGGGTGTGCCAACACGACAAAAAGGTCGACTCTTCGATCGCACCCTTGGAACTCAGCAAGCGCCCGATGCGAAGGACGAGAGTCATTCAGAGAAGTTAGCGGATGTTTCAAAGGTGTGAGAAGTGGATGGAAGAATTGAATTCTTGAAATTTAGTCACCTGTTGTTCAGAAAGTTTTCCTAAAGCTCAATTTGATACGCTAGATATTATCACTAGGTTTTATGTTATTTAATATTGTTATCAATTGTTGTCGAGTGTTTGTTCTGATAAGTGAGCGAACTGCGATTTAGATTGGATCGGGTCATTTTTTGATGATGATTTTCTTAGTGCACTATTTCTTCAATACCACCATTTGTTCCATTTTTCAATACCTGAAAATGCAGTAAATATTAGATAAGGTACCCAAATCAATCTTGTCGTGACGGAAATACCAAAAGTTACTTTCGTTTTGAAATGTTCTGACCCTCATTTTCAAGATTAGTAGATCATGCAGACCTATGCTGCCGAAATCGGGGAGATGGTCCGAGCCCAACGGAGGGATGAGGAGGAAATTGACCTCTTGCAGCACCGCATTTCTCAGGTGAGTTAGTCTCCTGAATATCATTTATGTTCTTTGCTTTTGAAATTACCATGGGTTAGCTGATATGCGTTCAGGTTATCAAAGAACTATTGGGTCAGCGAGCATGGATCAGATTTTTTCCCTATCTGAGAGCAATGGCGCTGATAGCGTATTACTCGTGCACAACTTTAGCGGGTGAGATTTCGTTTTGTTACATTGTGAAATAGCGAAATAGCTCTACTTCCTGTCTTCAGAAGGCTATCGTTAGTAGTCGAATAACCTTGTTGGTGGGCCTCTTCGAATATATTAATGATTCAAAGAAGCTGACCAACAATGTCAGCAAACATCGTTGATTGATTGGTTTGCATATAATTCTTGACCCTTAAGTCATCAGGCAATCTTGTGTCTTTCAAATAATGTGTGATGTTGTGTTTGCTTTCCTGCAATTCTTTGTAGTCGTACTTGGGTATAGTGCAGTAGTATAGCGCGGTAGTAACTTTTCAGAAAGGTTTCCGCTTTGTTAAGTGAAACTGTCGGAGCTGCATACTCATGTAGGCATTTCGTAGCATTTGGAAAAACGTCATTTGAAAGTTTGACAAAATGCCTTACGAGATCAAGCCCAGTATCTCTTTGTTACACTTCATCAATGAGCGTCTCCTTGATAACTACACATCCAAGAATTTTATGGTGATAGTTATGGTGACATTTCATGGCTCTGTTATTTAAATGAACATTCTCGGCACAGTTTTTTGTAAAAATCTAATATGCTTCATTCTCTCGATTTCTCCTTCAGTTTCTTCTCTCATTTTCTTCCTAAACTCTTTGTGGATGCGACTGGAACCCTCCGAGGAACGGGGAATGGTGTGAAGTAGTATTGTTTCCTTAGTCCTGTTTATCTCCTTAACTTATTGACGAGTATTCTTGCGCATAGTATCCATCACAACCGTCGAATTCAGTGTTCACTGCCTTTAAAAAGAGAGCATGCTTTATTTTACTCGAAGTATAAAAAAATCAGGTAATTCTCTGGCTGTATTCTGTATCTTTGAAGGAGTACAAACGCTTGGAGAGGAATATGTGAAGATATTTCAAATTCAGTCGGAACTACGTGCTGCTCCTTTGCTACGAGCCAGGATTCTTTTTATTGTTGTCCACACAATCGCCCCTTTGTTATCAAGATTTGCTCTACAGGTCTGTTTTCTGCCATTGAATCCCCCTAAATTTTTTCCTTGCTTTTTGCTGGTTTGCTTTTGATTTCAAGACTTATGAGAACTTTCAGGTTTTGTGATAAGGCTTGTTAGAGCTAAACGTATCATTTTTTTTGAAGTTTCCCAATCATGATCACTTATACTTATCATGTTTTATTAAGAAAGCAGAAATTCTTCTCGCTCATCCATCAACTTCGTCATTCCTTGGCGTACCAATCAGGAATAATCCAACAGCCAGGAGGAGCTTCAAGTCATTAGTTGAATGGATGAGGTATAGATCCTTTCTTACATAATTCGTGTTCATCTGGATGTTTCGTGGCCCATTTCCAGGTCTGTTGGTATTCCTCAACTCTATCGCATACATTTGGCTTTCTTCTATATATTCGGAGTCTACTACAATATTTCCCGCCGGGTCTCTGGTATCAAGTACTTGTCTCTTAATCCTCAGAGCGATCTTAAGGTTTCATTTCATACCACTTAATGGTTTGTTGCTCAGTAGTGACCGTCGCTTTTCAGGCTTTGAAAGTGTACAAGTTTCTTGGTTATTTGACACTCACTCAGACCGCCCTTAGCGTCATTCTGTGGATAGCGTCTACCCTGGGAGCGGAAAGGAATTCTCCGACTTTGAAGAATTCCGGCGATGAGAAGGATGGTGATGTAGGTTTCATCAAGCATTTAGTTTCAGATTAGGAAGTTTGAACAGAAGAATTGAACAGAAAATAAACAAATGACTAAATGAATACAATGTCGCAGATAAATTTTGTATGGTATTCACTTAGCGTTAGCAACCCCTTTCCATTGAACAGTTGCTCAACGCCGTGCTTCCACTGCTGTGTTCCTGGTTGCCATTTTGTTAAGAGCGCTCCAAAACGTCTG
>UZAF01019190.1:13877-26114 GCA_900617895.1 Haemonchus placei
CGCCCCCTGTGCATGGAGTCCAGTCCTGCCACCCACCATAAGTGTTCCCATCCTGTTCCCCGTATTCCTACCAAGTTTGAAAGCTCTCGATCCACGGGGACAGGAGTTATATATAGTAAGATAAGAAGGATAAGTCTTCCATATCACTACCTTTATCATAATCAAAGTAACCCGGACGGACAGACCGACATACCGACAAACCAAGTTACTGCTTTATATATAAGAAGGATACCTCAAACACCGGTGCTGCAGGAGGAGTAGGTTTACGTGTTGTCAGCGGTGGTGGATCGTTCCATCCTTGAGTTGAGAACTCCTTAAAAAAACATCCTAATTTGAAAGCAGTGAAGATGATAGACGATAATTTCAAAAATCGACAGAACAACTTCAGCTACAACTTTTGGAAAGGATGTTCCAGAGCAAAAACAATGAGAAGCATACTAGATTAAGCAAAAAACGAATCAAACCTCACCTTAGCATCCCCACTGCTTCCTCCAGTTGGCGAGACTGTCGAGCTCTTCTGAAAGTTATTGTCCTACATACAATTCAAGTATTAGAAAGTCGATCCAACCAAAACCTACTTACCGATGAATACTCCTGCGTAGGCATGTTCGAAGGAGATGGAGCATAAGTTGGTTGTGAACGGTTTGTCGTATAATTGTAGTTATTGCTAGGCATATTTGTGAATGGTGCAGGTGCTACTGGCGGAGGCGGTATTGGAGTTTGAACTGGATTGAAACCAGGTATTACAGGTGGTTGACCATATACTGAAGCTGTTGTGGACGGTTGGAAGCCAGGGACAGGTGGAGGTCCAGGTACAGGTGGAGTTGGAGTGGGGGCGTAAGCGGTCGGAGGAAGAGGAGGTTGTTGATAGCTGGGAATCGGTGGAGGGCCGGGCACAGGTTGGGTATGGCCGTAGGTGGGATATGGTTGGTTTGAGAATGAAGGAGGCATAGGTGGCATGCCAGGTTGCTGTACGGAATTGAAAGGCTGTCGATACGGTTGAGTTGAGTGAGAGAACGTCGGCGGTGACGATGCTGAAGTGGCGGAGGTTGGAGAAAACATCGAGCTCTGCTGTTGAGGGCGCTGAAAGCCTCGAACATGAAACCCTGTTCTCAGGTACAAGCTAAATCTTGAAAAAACTACCAATTAACAGAAAGAAAAATCAAAAATGATTTTACGCAGAAAAAAAATAAATACATCAAGGTACCAGGGGAAAAAGCTGAATAACAAGTCAGCACAACAACGAGAGCAGTATTCGAAGAAACACTGAATCCATCAAACAGACAATGGAATCTCACCGAAGGCCGTAGAGCTCTATTAATTGCTTGGATATGTTCCGATCGCGGTTTCTCCGGTTCTTTCGTCATAGTCCGTTCCTCTCCACCACATATTGAAAAGAGGTCACGGCGGAGCTCCAACAAACGCTGAAATGAAATTTTCCAAAATATACAAATTACTGATACAAAATACAAAAATTCTCAAAGATATATGGCTAGTACCTCATCCTTGATCTTCAAGCTGTTCAACGTTTTCCATGCAACATCACTGACTCCACCATCGATAAGTTTTTCGCAGTAGCCATAGAGAAGCTGAAAAAAGGAAAAGAATATAATATTAGGACAAAACAGTTTTCTTCTGTACGATCGTACCTTTTCAAACTCCTCATTCACTGCAGCTCCAGTTAGGGACCTCAAGACTATCGCTTGCTTTATCCTTTCTTCTGAAACAAATATGAGATGCTACTGGAAATTAAAGCCACCGAACTACTTTCACGCTTTGAATGGCTCATAGACCGCACGCGCAAAAAATCAATATCCTTACTACAACGTTCAGCAAAATAGCTTTTCTCGACCAGTGGAAAACTTTCAGTGAGGCTTGAAAAGTGTATGAATGCATGCAGTAATTCTGAACACGAGCCACTTCTTGATAAAGTTGAGTCTGCTTAAGCAGTATATCTTTACGGAAGAACTGTTTGGAGCGTTACTGATGAGTTGATCGTGACAAAAAAGATTGTAAGAGTAGATATTTACTCGGTTTGCTCGCCCAGAACCAGTTCCCGACAACACTATTTTCTGCCCCCCAAATGAGACCCTAGATATTTTAGGTAGTAGGACTGCACTTCACTATGAAGACCTTTTTACATAGTACACCCGAGATCGTTCAAGTAAACTAATCTCATCTGAATGCAGCTCCACAATAAACAAACAAGTATTTGAGAACCCTCTCCCTTCCAAAGAAGAGGAGTTGGAGAATATCCAGGTGAACTTAACACAATCCGTATCCATTTGACGTAGAAGAAGCAATTCAAAGCGTGAAAACAGCATGTGGATCTGCCATTGTCACAAAAAGCACCTGACCTAGAGAATAACACCGGTTTGCAGCTAGAAGGAGATCCACATCTTGAGCTAGAACTGCCGCGAGTGCTGCATGAACAGAATCCGGACCTGCAATATCAAAGATCACCTAAGATATAAAGATCGCCATTCGCGGATGGATCGATAACCAACAGTCTACCCCAATGTGGTTCCATGTTTTAGAGAGATGTTTCAGTCCTAGCGCCCATCTCCTCCTATTGAATTTTTCCAAAAAAAAAAGGTTCGAATAAACATCATTGCGCTCCACGCACTGCGACCCGCACCGCAACCGCGCGCCTCTAAAGTGCACACATTCCTCAACGTTGGAACAAGAGATTGTACCTTCAGCCCATTTTTTGGCGATCTTCCGCATGATATTGACTAGTTGAGCTCGGTCAGTTCTCGTTAATATAAGAGCTAGCAGACGTGACCAGTGTTCTCGTGGGAACGCGTCAATAAGCTGCTCAAAGCTCTCCGTGGCTATGAGTGATAGAAGTCGTTGTGGAGCTGACAATTTTTCTGAAATTTCGAATGTCATTTAGAGGTGGTCCAGTATATCCCCGAAGACCTTTCTTCACCTGCAATAAACCTCTCAGCAACACGATGTGTTAGACTTGCATTGTCGCGTGCAAGCAAAAATGCCATGGCATAATCTTTGTGATTAAGTAATTGGTCTAGCACTTCTCCATCCCCGTCATCGATCAACATGTCCAGCATTGACCAGGAATTCGCATCTGAATAGCATATGCTCAATGACATGCGTTTGCCAATTATGCACCATGCCTATGGTGGTGAGACTCGCCCCAAAAGGGCGTGGTTTGCGCAAGTGCCATTGAACATCTGTCATAAACTTACTCGATTTCAATGGTAACAAATGGTGCTCCTGCAAGCGCGGAAAAGAAGTCTTAGAGCTAACACTTTTTTAACGGACAATACTGAGTCTTCGAAAAACCGTGGAAATCTTATTATGTAAAAAATCCCATCGAAAGAGAAAATGAGATTTTGCTTTCATGAGCGCTGAATTCTAATCGATGATGGAGCCGATTGTCGGTGTCTACAACTCTGACTTTGATTTCTCATGCTATATTCGTTTTTTCATGAATTTCGCTCTCAAATTAACCTAACATCTCGAATTACTGTATTTCCAATGTCCCTTCCTGTCGGATAATCAGTTTTCAGTACTCATCTGAGGAGCAAGTTCCATTCAACTAATCCTGATTGAGTGGAAATGTCATGAAAAAAGAAACCTGCTCGAATTTGTAGTTACAATTAATCCCTAGAAAGGTCGCGAACTATAGGTGCTAAAAGCCAGACATTGACTTGTGGAAGTTAATATTTTAATTGACAATTAACTTCGAGTCTGGACTAAGATCTCAAACTTCATACATACAGGTGACACAGAGTGAGAGTTCAAGTTTGCTCAACTTCAATAGTTGCAGATCCTGATTTCAGACAAAAATAGATAATGAAAATCGACGGCGAAGTGAGAGCGAGTTGAGGTGATTTTTCGCATTCATTTTGAATCGATGAAAAAAAAAGGATAATGTTCTGGTGCGTTAATCAAACCCATCTGACCAGGGAAGGATCCCAAGTCGAAGTGGCCATTTGGAATGAGAAGGCTTTCCAATTTTGCCGAGCGTTTCTGTGAACGGAGTTATGAAGGTGTTTTCCGGGAGCTTAACAGGAGAAAACTTAAATTAGATGGATGTCCGCCATTTCTCAACGGCGGCTTGGTGTAACGGTAAGCGTGACGCTTCATGTGCGAGAGACTAGGGTTCCGGTTTTGTGGAGGACGGAGCTTTTGCATTCTATAGAAATTCTTCCTTCAGGACTAGAGAATACTTTCATGGTGATTTCATCACGTTTTATGACCATCTAATGCTTTTGCTGATATTTATCCAAATAATGAAATACTTCAGCTTTACTCGCATGCGCATGCACTCTACATTCACAGTAGGATAACTTTTGCCACTTAATGAACAATACTCTAGCACGGAATCTTTGAATAAAGAAGCTTCTCACAATGGGAGCAATGGATGAAAAAAGTACTCGTCACAGTCCATTGCTTTACACTTACTAGGCCCGAATCAGAAGGAAAACAGAATTGTGTAAGCGTTCCGAAATCACCCGGGTGAGTGCTTGAGTAGCCGGCGGCATACCATGAATAAAAGAGAAATTTCCTAAATTTAACAGTACAGAACTGAAAGTAGACNAGCGATAGTAAGCAAAGAATGGGGTCTCGTGTGTGCACGCAAAAGTTGAGATTATGAGCTTTTAAATATGAGGTGGTGCGTTTAAGCACATTTTCAAAAGCAAATAATGAGCTTCTATCGGCTGTATTAGCCTTGTGGTAACCTCGAGCAGGGTGTCATTCCCTCCACCTGCTTTTGTGGAGGTAAGACGCACTGAATAGCTTCCTGGTCTTTGAATGATGTCCACGAGTCCATTATCAACAGCGCCGGTGTTGGTGAGTCCGGAGCTGCTAGGTGCTAGATGCTGGCTGGCAACCAGTCTGACATCAACTCCCACTCTGCCAACATCATTGCTCATCATATGCGTTTCACTCGTCCGGGCTCCAAATTTCGCGCACGGAGTAATCTCCCACTTGGTAACAGGTAGGTAGATAGGCGAAGGTATCAGCAAAGCATTAAAAGGTCTTAAAACGTAAAATAAAATCACTATGACAATATTTTCTGGTCTTCAAGGGAAAAATTCTTTACAATGCAAAAACCCCATCCCCCACAAAACACGAACTCTAGTCCCTTCGCACATGAAGCGTCACGCTTACCACTACACCAAACTGCCGTTGAGAGATAAGGTACATCCATGTAATTTGAGTTCTCTCATGTTAAGCTCTCTGAGACCACCCTCATAACTCCGTTCACGGAAACGCTCGGCAGGTTTGGAAAGCAGATTTGAACTCAGCATCCAAAAACGCGTCCAGCAGTGTAGGTCTGATTTCGAATGGCCACTTCGACTTGGGATCCTTCCCTGGTGAGGGATGCTTCAACACATTCGACTTCATTCAGAATCGCAGTAACGTATTAAACGCGTATGTGGCCTATACACCACTACATCACCTCCGCCCTTCGAATCGATATGCATTCAAATTGAACGATACTGCTGCGTCTACACGTGCTAAGCTGGGCAATGACTCAGGGTCATACTCGTCTACTACAGCTCCTTGAAGAAAAGGGAGCATCATGTCCAAGTTTATTTATATGGAGTGGTTTGCCGGTAATTCAAGTAGCCATAGGTTGTACGACAAGTATCTGCCAAAAATTTTACCACAGTCCAGACTTTTCTGAAAGTATCCATGGAATTACTATATAAGACCACTGCCCACTTGCAAGCGCAGAGAATTGCCCGCTCACGCTTTCTTCCTTATTTGACCCTATTAAGCAGATCTCCCTAGTCACATTCGACACGCACTCCTTTATGAGCGCGTACCTGCCCACTCATTTATTGAGGTTTGCGCCAAGTATTTGGCTTCGGAGCCTCTCCTAGCAGCTCTGTGCACTCTTCTCTTTGAAGGCTTAAAGCCCGGAAAAAGGATGAAGTTAAGCTTCGACCTGGTAGACCCTCTGCGGTATCATGAAATACCCAGACATGTTATGAGTGAGTTGTGAGTGAGTGACACGAGTGAGTTACGTCCTTTTGTGGTATTCCAGAACATTTTCGGACTGTTCCGAAATTTTCGGTGGGTACTTCCCAACAGCCTGATATTTTTTTGAGTATACCTTCGCTACTTTATCAACTGAAATCAAATCCAAAAAGTATGAGCAGTCAAGTGGCATGTATACGGTAAACTCGCATTTTGTCAAATCTGTATCAAATTTTCGGACTGAAACTATTGTTAAATCATGAATGTAGATCTCCAACCTAATTGATTCCAATCCAAATCCGGCTGTCGTGCGAATACCTCTCCACTCAATGAGTCACCATCGGATTCCGAATGTCCTTCATCGCCATTTTGCTAAATAGATGACGTGTCATTGAAAAAAGGACCACTACGGAACTAATCGCTCCCCTTCTGTACTTAGCGGAAAAAAGTCGATGACTATTACGGTATTTGCCCCGACATACATTCGTTCTAACCAACGTAGCCGATTTCTATTTGAAATCACCTTTGAATCCTTAATTGAGCTTATATACATTTTCCAATCATGTCAAACCAAATAAAAATGACTCCCTCGATACCTTTCTCAACTAATTTTTTTACTTTTTTCCCAGACAATGCACTATCTCCATTTCGATCTATCCTCAAACTTATCGTTCCTTTTCATAATTCAAAACATGGCAGTACTTTCGATCCGCAGTATTCCCAAATGATCTAACCAAAGTCTCAGCTTGTCCCGATATTCCCACAGGCATTTGCGATCATGAAAGGAAAAAAATAATTTAGTAGGCAGCATCGGCAGCATTAAGCAGTGCTAATCCAGTGGCAACAATGCCCCACCCAAGATCTCCCGAGCTCTCCCTAGATCTCTTACCCGTACTCTCACAACGTACTGGATACGACCTCACCCCTATATAGCACACGTTACTACCAACCCAGCCACTGAGGCACAACTGCATGAGTAATAAGCCTGAGCCTCAGTCTGACAATGATCCCTCTCCAATTTTCTACCCAGTTCACCTCCTTTCCTCTCTGCAATTTACAGACTAGGCTTTCTNATAAGCCTGAGCCTCAGTCTGACAATGATCCCTCTCCAATTTTCTACCTAGTTCACCTCCTTTCCTCTCTGCAATTTACAGACTAGGCTTTCTAGGCATCACGTTCCATGTAGGAGATACCTGCAGTCCCGGCACAACCGCGCTCTGAAGAAGTTGTTCAGTCCAGCATGAAAATGGGACGATGAAGTATAACATTAAAGCGATTACCCAATAAAGTTGTTCAAGCACATCTACAGTCGTAAAGTGGCTCATGAAGTCACGCACTCGCGCACCAAGAACCCATAAAGGAGGTACCGGAGAGTTTTTCCCACCCGCCAACGTAGCTTTTGCCTTAGGAATATGCTCGGCCAACTTTTCTAAAATGCATTCAACACCCTCTTTTTGCTGTTTCGGGAAAGGGTTCTCAATTTCTTCTTCTTATCCCAAAATGGACTTTGCTTCATTGATACTTAATTGTATAATTCGCGATAAACTGGCGATATACAAAAAGCCTCACTCTTGGAGACGAATAATTCACGGATGACATGATATTCGTAAGTTGCGTTACTTCGTTCGATGTTACTGATGTTCTTGATTCGCGCGATTCCTTTGTTAACTGCTCAGTCTCTCCTGAAATATTTCATATCATTAGCCATTTCTTATGTTCCCAGAAGTCTCGGTGTCAACATCAGCCCCTAGTATTAGGTTGATGTACAATTATTGCGGATTTTTTCGCGGCTTTTTTTCTCACGATAGAATTTGCATATTGAGTTCGAGTTTTTTCTAGAAATGATCTACTTGATTTCCTCTACAAGAATGTACTCAAAAAACCATCCGCATATTCGCGAAAAAGAAAAAATAATAATAATAAATAAAATAATAATAATAATAATAATAATAATAATAATAATAATAATAATCGAGAAAAATAGGAAGGTGGCGCAGTCATTCCGCGATCTCAATAACTTTTCGGCGATCGAACAATCAGCCAGAGCCAAACAAGAAATGGGATCTGCCCCTGAATCTGCCATAATCACCAGCAGAAACCTTTATGGATTATCTCGTCAACCGTTCATCGAAAAAATGGCTAGAGAATAGAAGTTACGTCGATTTGGATGACTTGATGGCCGATGTCAAGGCGTGGATCGCCCGTAAGGATCAAAACTTCTTCGCTTTTGGTATCCGACTAACTAATCAATGGGAAGCAGCGCTTGACGTAGATGGTAAATAAGTTCCGGAGTAATTATTTGAATATGTCTCTGCTTAGTATTTCTGTAATTTCTTTAAGTAAAATTTGCTGGAAAAAACCGCAATAATTATGCATCAACCTAATATATAAAGGCAGGTAAAATGCAGGAAAATGGAAAATATCAAAATGTTTGACCGTATTTGACCGTGCTTGACCACCAGGAAATCATGGATACTTTCACTAGATCACCTAATTAACGATCGCTGAAAAGTTACTGGGATCGCGGAATGACTGCGCCACCTTCCTATCTTTCTCGAAGTAGTAAAGCCTAATTTTGCGAATATGAGGATGGTTTTTTGAGTATATTCTTGTAGAGGAAATCAAGTAGATTATTTCTAGAAAAAAACTCGAACTCAATATTCAAGTTCTATCGAGAGAAAAAAAGCCGCGAAAAAATCCGCAATAATTATGCATCAACCTAATATTTGCTATTAGAGGGTTAAAGGGACAAGCAACGGAAGAGCTTGGGTTCCTGAGCGTCCCCGTAATCCATAAATAATCCCGGCAGCCCCTCACCCGTACCCCTAACCTCAGTATGTTCTTTGAATTTCGAAAAAAAACTATTGAATATAAGTTGCTACCCTTTGCTGCCGTGCTGATGGGAAGCTTTGTCCCAAAAGGCATTTGACAAAGAATACGAAAACCCTATTTTAGGTGTGATTAAGGCTTACTCAACATGTCTTCAAAAGAATCTCCTACCCTTCCTACCCCTAAAAAGCTGTTGCAGGCCTCAATGTAAAGAGGAGTGAAAACCCCTAGAACATGCTTGCACGACGCAGGTCAGTTAATAATACATGGCGGCATACTAGTAATACATAATAACTTATGATAACTTACCGAATCCGAGAATCCGCACAAATTCTCGCCGGCCTTGCTTGTTGCTCAGTGCAGCAAGGAACGTCCACAAAACTTGTAGATTACGGTCGTCGGTTCCATGAGCCCTGAAAGTGGATGATACCATTCAGAATGAAACAGAGCCTCTTCTCATCGGACGTAATATCATATATGTACAATGTAGCGCTTTAGGCCTACGCAAAGGTCTGTCCAGTAAGGTCTGTTCGCAAAAAATCAAACTACAACTTTACTAAACAAAAAAGGCGTCAATACGATAATTTATTGTAGTTGTCAGACTTCCCCATTACAGGCCTACCAACGCAATGGAAGCTACGGGCCAAGAATCAGGATTACTCTATCACCTCTCGCGTCTGAGCTGAACTTCTTCGTATGGAAACAAGTTTCATTACGGTAGATGGGAACCTTTACACTTTGAAAGCACTTCTCCAGAGATATTTTAATATACGGGGAATGAACATGTGACCGCCCAGCCACAGTACACACATATCCACCAAAATTGAAATATCAAACACCACATGTTGCGCTTAGTGCTTCCGAATGAATAGACAGCATAGGAAGGGCTTTTTCGGGACGAACTTCATTTTCACGGTCGACAACAACTGAATGAAAAATGGCGCTGGAGCGATGCATGTTACGTTTGGTGGGATGCCAGTTGTACCCATCAGATATGAAATGTCCAAAAAACCTCAGGACATCTAGCCACTTGGCTTTATCTCATGAATCATGCTCTCTCGACCTGATGAGTTCTTATTTGAGCCGATAATATAAAGAATCCAAAATTACTGCTTACCGATCCTCACAGTACGACCCATATCCGTTGCTTTCTTGAGCATTTTGTAATTCCATAGCGGACTGATACAGTGCTTCATCGACTGGCAACTGCAACTAGTAGACTAACGACATAGGGCAAACTTATCCAAACAACAAAAAGCATATTTGAATTTCACTATCATCACGGCCACACAATTCCAACTGCACCCACTATAAAGGCGTCTTTTGAACCTCGCACTTATTCCACATAAAAAACGATGACCTGGGAAGGAACAGGCCCCAGCCCTTTCTCCACCCTTTCGGGTGCGACACCACTTTCTCACCATTTCGAGTGTACCCAGTGCATCTTAATGATAGCGTTTTATTTCCCACTAATGCTATCCTCCTCAAAACCTTATTCAAACCTCATCAGGGATTATCATCAGGGACCTTGTTGTATAACCCAGTCTACTATGACACTGATTACCCTGAACCTAACCTGCTTTTTGAAGGTTACTGTGATTATACCGTAACACTTTACAGCATCTATGACATTACAACAGGAGTTTTTACTTATATCTTTTCGCTCTTTGATGCTATCCTTCTTAGCTCGCGTTCCTAACTCCGTAGGGAGAGGAGAAAAGCAACGAATATAAAACAACTCAACTTGCAACAAGTATGATGAAGGGGCTCATAGAAAATAGGTTTTTTAAGCACCGGCCCTTTTTCGTAGAGTTACATCTCTCTTGGACCACTTACCTTCTTCACTTCAACACTGTAACGCCACATCTGCTTGGCATCATCCCATTCACGATAGTGTGTTGCCATACGGCCTCCCTTAGCGAACGACGTCCCTACTGGAGCTGCACTCACCCATGCGGGTACAACCGTTACGTCCATGTGGGCAACACTTGTATTCTAAAAAAAAGAACATACTTTTTTCTATTACATATACATATTTTGTTACATGTGTATGGTATACAATCGCGTGACATCAATGGAAAGTACTTTTCGATATTCACAATTTTTGCTCCGATTTCATCTCACTTCTCAGAGATCGTAAATTGCATGAAATATACGGTATAAAAACGAAAACTCTCAAACAGGATACTCTACTTTCACCGGTAGATAACTCATTCTCACCTCTGCTCCTCCTTCAATCGATCGGAATTCTGTTGGATGCTGGAAGTACTGAATCGCCAACAAATCTGGTCGTGATTCCGACCATGTAATCGCTCGTACTTTGTCATTTTGCAGCACCTGACGAATCATTTATTATTGCTCATCCTTCAATTCTACCAAATTTATTACTATCCACTCTAGAAAAACGACGAGTAAAACGTGCTTTTTACTATGACTACTTCTTTATTTTTTATTTTATTTTTTCAAGAATCTATTCTGGGTTATAGAGCAGTGGGGATTCCCTGAAGACTCATCTCGCCAAATTGAACACAGTTTTTCTTGGAAAAATAAAGCTTCTTTTCGGAAATAATTTCGCTACCTTATTATTTAAAATGATCCATTTGAAAGTTTCTTCGAAAATCGTGACCGATTGCCATAAATGGTAATCGGAACCGTTATACGGCGCTATAACTTGTGTTCCTGAAGCCAAATCATGCGTACCAGAGATTTCAAAAGAGAAATTTACTTATGCATAGGCAGTATACCTTATCTGCATCCCATTAATTGCTTCTCCTTATATTGCGGTGCACGCAGAACTCATGGCCTGGAGATCTGTACCACCACTACCTACGAGGAAAAATCCGATACCAAATAAGGGTATTGAACGGTACCACCAAATATCATTTCCGTTTTGATTTGATGTTATGTCAACTGCTGTTATTTCGCCGCAGTACGCGATCCGAAATTCTCACAAGCCGAGTCATGGACAAAACTTCGATCTCGGACGGGACTCAAACCCCTACTTGCGCTTTTCGGACAAAATACGTTACGTTACCAAGATCCGCACCATTTCAGTGCTCTCACCAACATCCAATGTCTCGCTGAAAAAATTTTGAAAACATCCATTCGTTGTATATCATTTTAACGAGCGCCACTCAATATAACCCTAATTTAACACCTATGAAACCTTTAACAGTGAATAGAGGTAAATAAGGTATTATAATATCACCCAGAGGGACAAAAATGGTAAAATTATCAGAGCAATATAGCTCGTCTTCACTCATGTGCGAGCACCAGCAACAAACCATTCGCTTCTGTCTTTCGCGATCGCCATCCACGGTAGATTCAGGATTCGACGAAGATGGCGATGTGAGGAGTCATTCAGCTGCTGTCGCAGCTGTTACACGTGATCGACAAGCACATTCCCCCATCTCGCAGCAGGCCTACCCTTAGATCGTGTAGATCCTATGG
>UZAF01019191.1:0-16933 GCA_900617895.1 Haemonchus placei
TAGACTTCCCTGGAACAGAGCAGCGTGAAAGAAAAATTTGGGTTTCAAGTGCTTCTTAATTTTGAAGGAGGTCTAGCTGTGAAGGATTGGCATCGCTCTTTGCTACTCTCAAGATCAGTGGAGAAGTTCTCGGCGTGTAAGCTTCCATAGAGAGCAGACTCGAGCAGGCCATTACTCAGATTAGCTTTTTATTCGCCTGAACAAGACTGGTAATGATTAAGTAAACCCAGGCCCTCTGTAGTTCAAGGACTTGTTTGGGCTGGTTTATCTTCGCACGCCTTAAGCAGCTGGGTTATGTTGCCTCCCCTAATGACACATTTCTGTGTATTTCTCTTCGATTTACTTTACATCCATACTTATTATTTTCAAGTTAATACTTGCCATGAAGTAATTTCAACGCTGTGCAACACGGCAAAGGTGACGCGATTACTTTCCAAAATGGGGACAGAAAAACAAGAGATATGAGTGCAAGGCCTGATTTATATTGTGACGGCCGATTTTCAGAGAGTTCTAATCAAAAATACTTAGAGGAACCTTACACAGGAGGTAGGAGGGGCTTGAGACAGAGGGAATCTTGCTTGTTAATTCATTTGCTAGGAGTACAGCTTTTGGTGAATCATAAGTATTCCTAATAGTTATGTTACAGTAATGCCGGCCTTCATCTCATCACTGAACGACTTTTGGCCGCGAATGTATCGCCACTCGGTCACTTCAGCTCTCTGTGCGTTTCCTTTTTATACATTACACTTGTAATTCGAATGCTTTCCACTATGTTTTTATGACTGTTTTTTAAATTTTATTTTTTGCTTTTTCTTTTAATATTGCCCTTACGCATACACAAGGCAATGCTGTCTACGGAGCGTGTAGTAGTGGTGCACGCTTTTCATAACTTTCTCTTTCGAAAGCAGCTCTTTCATAACTATCTTTTTTCGTAAACAGCTTTTTCAAGTAACCCCTACACCCTCCCTACAGTCATCTCCCTAACAAGCGTTGACCAGGTGAAGGAGTGGGATGGTGGATAAAGGGATCTCATATCGTAGCTTGAAAATGAATATTCTATTGAAATTAATCCAATTGTCACCTACAATCGAGCTTTATCTCTTCCATGAATAGAAGCTCTTCCTCACTAATGAAAAATACATCTCCATCGTCAATTCAAAATACGAGTCTGACTATAGATCCTAGAGTTGATATTGACAGTTAAAGAGGAGAATGCAGGTGACAGGTGATATTGATCAATGCAGAATTGACATCTGATGAGCCGCTTGGTAAGGGATTCTCAAGGGTTCTTGAGTCGCATTTCTAGCGGCAATAGATCCGTCAAGTCGGGGACTCGATGCGAAGAGTCGATTTCAGCTGGCTGCCTGCCTGTTGTTGGCAAGCCGTCTGCCTCTGCCCCCAGTGACGAGATGAATCGTCTGTTGGTGTGATGACATAAACAGTCGGGCGAGGATACATTTGCCATGTTGGAAACAATGACATTCATCGCGTTTTTATTAATATGAGCATTACGTGCAGCAAAGTACGTCCATTGCTCCTACCAATACGGCAGAGGCGCATCTTATAATTTCTGCAGGTGAATGCGAACACACAGCTGCGAAGTCCAGTATCCAATAAACGCGATGAAGACTGCAGGCATAAGTTTTCCATAGCGAGCGTCTTGTTACTGCAAAGAAAGCAACTTGAAAACTCTGAGGGAACAACCTCAGCAACCATGCAGTGGTCATAGTTCGAATTCAGCTGGGCTAAAGATGGCCCCAAGAATGCAGAATTTCCAGCTTCTGCTAAATTCATCTGATTCGTGACGGATGAGCGGAAATCCCTTGATTTTGAGGAATATCGATGCTTTCGAAGAAACCGATTACATTAATGTCAGACGATGAAGAGAAGAAATTCTACCCAAGCACCTTATCGCCAAAGTCTTGTCAGAACAATTCCCTTACCAATCTTATTATATTCGGACAGGTTTTTATTCGGAAACAAAATTGCCAAGCTGTAAGAAAATGTTATGGTCATTTCTACGGTAGAATACGGATGTGGTAATACATTTGTGTGAAAATGTTGGAAGTGATACTTTTGACAAAAAACCAAAAGAATCAGTCACAGACCTACGGAAGGCCGTAGCTGGCCATACCGCGCAGACGAGCTCTAATCTAATGGTAGCTGTAACTAGACGGATTGCTCTGGGAACATATTGTATTTTCCAAAATATCACGACTTCGATTAGTGAGGGGTGTAAAAAGCCATTATAGGCCTGGTTGGGAAAATTGTACGCTCAAAGGCGAATGCTGGGTCAACAGCAACGTAAATATTTTGATGCTAAAGTGGTGTCTATAGTAAAACTTAGTTCTCAGTAGCGACTCGACGTAGGACTAGAAGGTTGCGACCAAACGTGATATAATATAGGAATATGGTAATTCAGTAGTGTCTCTTGTTGTCTGCTCTGTCTCACCGCATGCCTTCCTGCGTGTCTACTCCCAAACGCTAGAGCGGGGACCTTAAGGCATCCCATCAATTCCTCATGCACTCTCTCAAATCATCGTCAAATCTACGGCCTTCCACAAGTCTGTGACTGGTTCTTCAGGCTTTTTGTCAGAGTATGACTTCCATCTTTCAAATAAAACTGAATTACCACATTCACCAACAAGCAGAATCAATCTGGTTTAATTATGATCTTTGTACATTTATTCAAACATTTCTTATGTATCGTTCGAATCACATTTATATCACACAATGAAAAAAGGCTATGGAGGCGACAAATAAGAGGGGTAGTAAAATCTGGTATTCAGGGTGATTCTGAAAGACATTCTGAGCGGAAGAAATGTAATTTACAACGTTATACTCGATGCCCGTCACGTAATGGAATTTGGTGGATAGTTGGAGGCCATCGAATTGACCTCGACAAAGTTTTTAAGTGATATGCCTGTGCCTCTAAAAGTTGTCAGGAAGCACAGCCCAGATGGAAATATGGTTGAAGCCAACTAGCCAATTGAAAGAGCCATTCCGCTCATCATTGACACCGGTTACGATGTTTGAGACTAGTACGAGATTGAGCTGACGTCAATCTAATGGCTTGAAGCCCTGACTTGGGCACAAAATCATCTACAGGAGCTCCGACAGGGAGCCTGGGGTGATATACTTCGTCACCACTGTGCGAATTGCTTTGTGACATCCCGTAAAGCGAACTACGGTGACATAATGAACTCAACGAGAGGTACAAAAAAACAGAATAAACTGAGACCATTTGCTAGAGTATGGTACAGGTTCGGCCACAGAATAAACGATGATGGAAATGATGGTTACTTCTTGGCTGGATTTTGAGCTGCGTATAGCCGTTATTCACCGTAAAAGATGGGTGGCGAAGGGGTGACTAGCGTTGTCATAAGGGATTGGAAGACTTCTTCAGCTGCAATTCAGAGTCTGAAGTCGGTATTGTCTTCAATGTGGTTTTGCTCTGATTCGGGCTCAACAAGATGCTCTCGATGTTGTGAGCCGGATACTCAGCCACGAGAGTGCAGATAAGAGCGAAGATGTACGAAATCAGTAGCTGTACAGAGCAATGAATGAATATCGCCCATTGATTTTCGAAGATGATAGGGAACGGTACCAGTAAATAGGTGAGCACAACCGGTATCATATGGAAGAGGTAAACCTGCAAAGAAAAGTTGAAAATAATTTTTTGAACAGACATCTTCAAGCTAATTGGATGGAAATATCGACATGGGTGTATCTGATGGGTATCAACTGCTCTGGGACTTTTTACCCTGCCCTTCCCATCCTTCCCTTACGGCGGTGTCATCGAATTTAACTGGGACGAACCTCGGTCAACTACGAAGTCATGGTTGTGAACAGTACATGAATCCTCAAGGAACTACTAACGAAGCTATATCTCATCACTTGCTTTGTTATGGAAGCGGGTTAAGAGCTTCGCAGCCTTTTGGCATCCCCGGAAAACCGGGCTTGAAGCAGTACCACCCGACCGATTCCATTTTCTTTCTTACTGAAAAGTCTTGTAAAACTCACGGAGTAGCAGAGATTCGATAGAGGCACGAGGAAGTTGGCACTCAATATCCGATTGATGATGCCTCCAAGACCCGTATGGCATGCATATATCAACCAGGCCATGCTTATCGCGAACACATCTCTGAAATTGGTTAATGCTAAGATGAACTCATCAATCAAAGTAATTCTGAATGATGGAAATCGAGGCTGAATTGAATTCTGGGATGCCTAAGGGTGTTCAATTATTTTGTGCCGAACAACTTTTTTTTGTTCGCAGTATGTATTTCGCCCAACCTTTCGACGTTTAATAATTATTACATGTAATAAAAAGTGATTATTAGGAGCAGAAGCTGAATACTTAAGGATATTCATGGCAGCAAATGCCCTCAACTCAAGAAAGATTAGCCTGAAAACTACATACCTATGAATTGTTCCATAGACGAGGTGATACAAAGGCCAATTCCATCCTTGTAGAGATGGATAAAGTCCGAATAGCGCCCAAAATCCGCACAAGAAGCCAACAAGCCAGCCGGTTGCTGAAATGGCAATTTTATCGTCCCTTTGTTCCATGCGAGGGTAACAAACCAAGAGAAACCTCACTCACCAACGAATGCCGCACTTCTCATGGGTTTGATCGCTTGTCGTTGGAAATTAGCCAAAATGTAGCCGAGCATCAGGCCAATAATATATGGTCCAATACGATACTGCGGTTTGATGTAGATTTCAATGTGATGCTGAAGAAGTGTAACTTGTTTTTATTACTTCAGTGGGTTAATAGTAATATGTACCTGTATGAAGTTTGGATTGAACATTTCTGGTTGTCTCCACAGGAATTGTGTTGGAGGGAAATTTCTCTGGACCATTTTGACGGTATTGAGTCCAGCCGAAGCCGATATGGTGAACAAGCAAAGAGCCTGAAATCGCTTTCATCTATGATGATTTGATATCCCCACTAGATGGCTCTTTTTCTTGCTCTTCGCCTTGGAATCGTAGGAAAAGACTCGTTCCCAGGGCTAAGCCAATTTCATTGCCATTACTACCATGTCCTTGATCTGAGTGGTTTCGCATAATCACGCGTTCGCCATTAGTTGAAGGCCCATTGAGGTTGAGACTGTTTTCGGCAGTCGCCTACCTCGCTCGTAACTTGGCGATACAACAAATTATTTAATGATGCAGTTGATGGTACGATACTGGCACATTCCAATCGTCGGAATGCTGCTGATCGCCCACCTTGCACCAACTTCTCCATCACCCCTTCTTTTACCCTCTCCTCCACTTTCCCTCCTTTTTTCATCCAGAATAGCTCCTGCGGACGCCTGGGCGACTCTGCCAACAGACCTCATCTCTTAGTATGTTACACAGTCTCCCTCAGCTAATTCCGCCTCAATCTTTCACTGTGATCCTCATAGACTGATTCCTTATGGGAGAAAGTACTACAGAACAGTGTCCTATGAGCAGTTTACTCGTTAAAATGACAAATCTAGGTGCACTAAGGAATCATCATCAGCCAATCCAGGAGGAGGAAAATCTAGTGGACGACAATTCACTTGGTCCGAGTAGCACAGTGGACCGTTAGGCAACGCTCCGACACCATTTTTTGGCGTCCAAAAAAGGGTTCCGTTTGAGACCAAAATATAAGGTGTGACTACACATTGAACCAAGAGCCTGCATACCCCTGCACTAGATCCAAAAGGTCCGTCGTTTCCATGGAATTGTTTTATCAACTAACTCACCAATCCGAGTTTTGGCGTTTGCCGCAGAGTGAGCAAGAAGATCGGGGAAACGAGGTAGTAGAGGAATTCTGTGCCAATATACCTAAAATATTACCTGAGTTTAAGATTTGAATAAAATAAAATGGAATAAAAATAAACAGAACCGCAAAAAAGCCTTACCATGTCCAGGGCATACATCTGTTGTTGAATAGACTGTTGATGAAGAAAACATTTTCGAACCAGTGCTTTGGGCATTGGATGGCTGGATCGGTTGGAGGCCACATGGGATGGAAGTGGGTTACCTGAGCGAAAATCGCATAGCTCAGAGTTCAGAATTTGAGGACCACATAGCCAACTCACTGAAAGTCTCAAGGTGACTGCCATCAAAGTATACAGATACGCTGGCCACAGTCGTACTACACGATGTCTGTAGAAACGTAACCAGTAGCTGTAAGACGTCCATGTGGGTTCTTCTTCTGCAATAATGTCCTTTTTCGTAGAGTCATGAGAGTATTTGACAACCGCTTACCAGTGGTATTCTTCAGCCATTTTCGGAACCATGAATAAGAAAGCACAGTTCCGCCTAGCACGAAAAAGGTATCAACGCTAAGAGTGAAGTTGGTGATCCACTGATTCCAGAAATTGTTAACCATAGACGTTTTGAAGTACTCAACATTCTCCAAATATGCCTGAAAAAAAAGTTTCCAGAAAAAATGTGCCTTTGTGGGATGGCAGTCGATGTTCTATAGGTCACAGTAATCATAGTACTGCATTCATTGTAACAGATGGCTAAAGAGAGGTTCTCGGCCGGGATTAGGCGTGTGATGGGAAAGTCCCATCTATGTAGGAACCGCTTCTGTCGAATGATTCCGCTACTAAACCGCCTCCGCTCAATCCTAGGGTTGTGGTAAGGAGTGATTCATAAAGTTTCGAGTTCTAGGGTTCAATTTTCTGCGGAAAATGGACTGGAATTTTCTTCTTTGCTGCTATGCATAACATCTACAGTACTATGCATCATTTACAAAACTGATCTCTAAGAAAGGGCAGAGGAATGACAAGTTTTTCCATTAGAAATGATGAATGTCACTAATTATGTGTTATTTCTCTAGACCTATAATTTATAATTGTAAGTAGTAATTGTAAAACAACGTCCGATTCATTTCATCCTTTGATTTTTTCTGTCGTTATAGACACTTCCACAGAACGTCTTTTGGTTGACTTTTCACTGCTAGGGCGTTCAAGTTAAGTGAAGGGGGCACTTATCACAGCTTCAAAAATTCAAAAGTCCGTTCTTCAAAACATGATTTTTTTCTATACACTTTCACGAATTAAAAAAAATTATCAGATTCCCGCCCCCTACACAAAGACCAGTGCTTGTTGGTATTCTAGGCGCTGGATATAGGGTAGGGCCAAATAAGCAAGACATACATCTCCCTTTTCCGAAATCGTGGCACAAGTCCTTGATATGAATTGAGCCCCGGTATGATTGAAGAAAAGTATTTCTAACAACAAAATGCCTTTGAAACGAGTCCCTATAGAACTAATTGTTATGCATCAAGAACTGGAAATCGTCGGTAGCGCCTTAGAACGAACAATTTTTTGTTTTTCAGTTTGATATTCATCAATCATTTCTATTACAGTGTACTAAAGGCGGTTTTCTTTATTTCTGTGGGAGGTATATTGACGTTGATTCATGACGAAATTGCTCACTAGAGAACGAACCTGAACAAAGATGAACGAATGGCCCACAAGGGTCCAGATCATGGACAGAACTCTCATGCCGAACATGCATGTAATACATGACTGAGGGTCTTTCGGCAACTGCACTAGCCGCTGTAGATTCTTTTTTGCCGAGAATGCCAAAAGAATCCGGCTTGACATCGTTCTGAAATAATTGAGCGATTAGGCTTTCAAAGCCCTCTTTCTGGACTTTTGAAAATGACAAATGCAGGGAAAGAAGACGAACTTGACACTTTCTCCTCTCATATTGTGAAATATTGTGGCCATTATGACAAGCATCAGAAGCAGCAAATTGAAGGCGAGATCAGCCACTGGTATGAATTTCTCAAACCTATAACGAGATCTATCCGGGTTTATTAAAAAGAAATATAGAAAATCGTCCCCAGAACGAGTAGAAGTGATCGGAACTAGCTGGGTGGGAATCAGAAAACCTAACCCTTTTTTGTTGACGCTTTGTTTGCCTAGTTTGGGTTCGGAATTGGAAAATCGAAGTTGTGAACGTTTCTGTTGTGAACCTTTCGATCCTCTAGCTATACGTTACAAAAGAGAACTATCTTCAGATAATTGTCCAAAATTCGTTCTTACTGAAAAGGAGTGGACCTCTTCCTTAATTACGTTGCGACAATTGCCAAGCGAAGCGTGCTTGGACGATTTAGGTCATTCAATGGACCTTGCTCCAGAACATACTTGCAAGGACACCTGGTGTAATATTTCTTCCTTGAAGTTTCAACTTATACTAAGCATATGATGGTAGTAATCTGTTATTTCGATATTGTAAAGTAACATGTCCACCACACTCGGCTTTGGACGAGTTACCCGTAGGTGCTTTGAATCGTGGAGCGCGATTTCCACTTCCATTTCCTTCAAATCGAAGTGTATTTAGAACGTGTTGATCCAAAGTTGTCAACATTTCGCAGCAGGGAAATTCAAAGATTTAAATGGAAAACAGGATCAACAGGAATTTCGGGAAACTTTTCAAAAGGTTTACCATTGCTTCTCGTGTCTTGATCGAGTACATGATGTAAAGTCCATCGGTAGATCAGCCTCTTCAGGTTTCGTCATTGCTCGCCATTCTTTCAGTAACTAAACAGTATGCTATGAAACTGATGGTTTGAATTGAAATTTGTTTGAGAGTAGTCACTGACATCAACATGATCGTCGGCACACGGTGTCGGAAGGCAAACTCCGTAAGCCTCTACCGGACTGTCGGTATCATCATGCGAATAGCAGAAGTGCATAGGATACTCGCTCTGTAACATTCTTCCTTCAGAGTTAATGTTGAAAGGAGCATATGAGATTTTAAGATCTGATTACCTTTGAGTAGATGGTTTCACCTGCCGAAACGAGGCAACCATAACCGCGATAGACCCATCGATCTTGATCTCGCGACAGGAACAAATGTGAGGGACCTTGAACGGGGTCATATAGTTGGCATGGGTATTAATGGTGAAAACTTGTCACTGCGTTCATCTTATGGGCTATAAACTTATGCCCATCGGATTAACTTTTTTAAGGAAGCACCGAGGAGCCAATGCTTTGATGCGAGAGATAATCTACTAACCGTAGGAATGGAGTATCCATAGTTGGGGGGNGGTGGAGGGGGGAATTGGATCAGTGAAATACCTTCCAAACTACAGTATTACTAATTACTTTACTACGGAATGGCGGAACGCTCATACTCCGGAAATTACGGCGATAACGGTGTTGTCTCTGGTCGCACTTTATCCCCGAATTTCCAAGGAAACAACTGTATCCAGGACGAGACTTCTGATCCTCATATTGTGTTCCGAACACTTTTAGAGTTGAAGCATAGAATGGATCAAGTTTTTATAGCTTGGTTTAAAACCGGCTGTCGTTTTCATTCCACCAGACAAGTCTGGTACTAATTATATGACCCCAAAGAGATGAAAGATTACTCCAGGCTGGTTCCGTGATATGGACCGTGAAATCGCCATATCGGTCGTCCAGCCCTTATGACGAACCCGGTCCAAAAAAGTAGCCTGGGTACGATTCCTCTACGATGAAACCACAACCCACATATCGAAGTGTTTGAAAAACTCTCTCGGGCAAGGGATAAGGAGCTGTTGTGAAAAACCTCTCACTGAAATAATTAACCTGTCGCGAAGGAGTCATAGTAGTTGATACTTTGAGTTTCGAGAGTATCATGATCTTGTAGGTATTCGTGGACCTGAAATAAGGGTCTCGTAATCCCAGAAACAAACCACTGAAGTATTGAACTCACCTTTCCGAGGCTGTCTCGGCATTTTTCGTCGATGTCGAGTGTCTGGGAACGATTGATAAATCTCATAACGAAGTCCTCATCGTAGCCCTTGAGGGAAGCATATGAGGACGTGACGGCGGCCGCCAAAAGCAGAAACGCCCGAAACAGCGTCATGGTCCTGGAATTTTGGAGCTATGGATGGCGCCCAAATAAGAAGCTCATATACGAACACGAATGCTTGCAGAATGTGAAGACGTGGGCACATATATAGGAGGACAAAGGAATAAACAAGAGGCTGAAATGATTAGAAAACCCATTGGAAGCGAATGGGCGTCAATGTTTTCACCAAAACGTGTTACCTATCGCTTCACCTATCGGTACGGTATATAGGATGATTCTTAAGAGAGAAAAACAGGAAGTGGGCAGGACCTGAGGATGTAACTACAACCTAAGCCTGAGCTTTGCTAGGGCTGGTGTCGAGCTATGTACCGTCCGAGAGAGAACGAGATTCGATTGTTTAGTGTGGCGTGGCTACGATTAGAATTCTTTGAAACTCGTTCCAGTAATTCTAGCTGATGATTCGCGCTTTGTCGTATTGATGGATCAATTGAGACTCGTCGTCGATCCTCCAATGAAACACGAAGAATAACGCTGCCCATTCGATTCGCACCAAAACATGCCGGACACAATCGTGCAGCTTCCCGGGAATCATCAGTAAACCAGAAAAAGATGTGCCAGAGCCCAGAAACCCTAAGTTCTCAATGTATACAGGACTATCAAGGTGGCGCGGACCATGGCAAGCAAACAATAATCTTATCTTTCACAGTTGGGTGAACAGCGCAATGTTGTTCGGCAAATGCAACACTGCAGAAAGCCTTCTAAAATTAGCAGGGAACACTAGCTTCCAGTTTATGTTGGCGTCACCCTCTGGAAGGAGCTGTTTGGGTGGTTTGAAGATCTTTAGATAAGGAAATCACGTCACTTTTTACAGGGGTAAAGATGAAAAATAGTCTGAGTAACATAGCCATCATTAAGGAAGACTGAAGAAAACGATGAGGCCCAAACAGGTCACTTTCTAGGATCATGAACCACTTTAGAAATGAGCGTGGCTCGGGACATAGATAAAATGCAAGGAAGCTGTTCCTCAACGAGATTGGTTCCTCGTCTAGGGAGATTCAGACGTGAGACCAAAGTTTTCGTTCTTATAATTTCATAGTATAGTAATGTACACATGCCCGATGGGAAGAAAACAGTGGGCCGAAACGTGATATGAAAACAAACAGGGTTGGTGTAATAAGGGGAGTAACGAAATACATCTGAAAGCGAGTTTTTCGAAAGCAAGAAAACATCGCTGGACGATGAGATGAAGGAAGATACAATCGGCATCGGCTATACCCGAACACCCACTTTCGGTTTGTTTTAGCGAAGCAATCCGAAATGAGCAAGAAAAAGGGTAGCTACCATCGAATTCTGCGCTTTTTTGGCTAGTTTCTTGTTAAATCGTTATGGGGAACAGTTTAGGTAAAAAGGACCCATACTGTGGGAAATCATTTGGGTTGGTCGGATCAGCATTCTCGATCTGCCACCTATCTGCAAATATGGAACAAACCCGTTGAAAAAAAAGGAGAAAAATTGGGACACGTTCGCGATTCAGTCAGTTGAGGTGACACATAGTCGAGGCGGTAAGAATGAATGAATGAAGAGTGTTCGGGCAAATGAGGACACACCGTCATCTATGAGCTAAGTTGATTGAGCAACAGAAGGCCACTCGGTTGCCGTCGCCGCCGTTGTCAGCATTCAACGGGAGATTCTATCTGATCGAGATCCAGTTCAGTTTCACTTTTACAACTGTTCAAGTAAAATCGAGTGACATAGCATGGTAAACAATAGGGTTGGCTGTAAACAATCACAAGACATCGATTTCCGCACAAAATGTACCAATTTCTGCTTGAAAAAGCAGGACATTCTACTCTGAAATATTAGATGTATGGCTGTAGCATTTGGAGAACAATCTCAACTGAAAAATCCAATTTTAAGGCTTTGTTCATTCCAGTGCTAGTTCTCAACAAAAGAAATCCGTTGGGAGAAAAGAAGGCATCCGTTTTGAAGAGAATAAGGATTATCTCTCATAAATCATTTGCAATTATCACTCCAAAATCATTTGCAAAGAGGCAAAAGCATTGGACAAATTATGTCTAAAGAAAATAAATGATTCAGAAAGAAAATGAGGAAATCGAAATCGAAATTGAATTTTGAGGAAGAAATTAAACAGCACTACCATTTTGGGCTAGGCATTTTGGTAGTATGCTCCCTTTATATTGGCCTTGTCTCGTCAGAATGAGAAGAGCAGAAGGGGAAATGGGAAACCCATTAAATGAGGAGGTTTTGATTCGAATTCATACGGCATTCTGTCAGAAATTTATAAAGGATAGTCATTGTTCAGCAAAGCTGAAATCGATGGTTTAATTTAAAAGATTTTCCCCATGATTTCTATTTCCCAAACTATCCTTTAGCCATGAGTTACTCTAATTTTCCATCTTGGTAAGCTCTGGCCATCATTCTCGCCAGGATTCTGTTTGAAGAGAAGGTTGGGAAGGTTCAACGACAGTCCAACGTTTCTTCAATAAGGAATGTCAGGAACTTTTTTTTTATAATGAGAGCCTTCAAAAAGATTCATAGCTATGGCTGCCAAGGATTGTTTACAAGGCAACGCCCAATTCGTTTTACTTTTTATGATTTTTTTTGTTTTGGTAAAACCAAAGTAGAAACCGGTTCTAATTCTTACACAAAAACGGTCCCAGGTTTTTAACGTAAACAAAGCTGAGATTCTTTTTTGCAGCTTAAGATTTTCAAGTAATATCAGGTTTTGTTGTGGAATTCACAAAGTTTTATTGGTATATAACAAGAACCCAACATCTTCACTGTTCACAAGAAACACCGAAAAACTTTAAAACTGTCCAAAATTGGTAAGTGGGGTTGTACAGCACAGTATAGGCCTGAGGCATATGTAGTGGTCAGAAGTGTTGCTTGACGCCCACCGATGTTCTCCAACCCATGAGCCGGCTTCCTGGCATAATTACCGGAGAGATTTTGATAATCACCTAATCCCAGCGAATCGTCAAGTGATAAAGTGGTAAAATGATAGAGTAAATGTTCAAACAACTCCAAATCCAGAGTCGTAGTAAAACGCATGGCTCACCCCGAAATCTCTTTGTAAATATTAACATTCACTAGCACTTAGCTTAATTTATCGCTGCAAAATCTTTTTAACTTCTGAATTTGAATGAATCTGCGAGTTCTATTCCTACCCGAATGCGAAGCACTCAGGGAATTATGCTCTGACGATCAGCTGTCAACTCTCAATTTCACCTTACAAACAGTCACGCTTTTTGCGGTCATAGGATAGATGACGACCTTTGACGGTCTATTGAAACATATTGGACAAGTTCCATGAGTGCAACACTTTTTTCAACCTAATCCTATTCCCTCACAAGTCTCACATCAAGGGCGTTCTAGACCCTCAAATAAGTATATGACACGGAAAGAACCTGTAGATGGCGAAGTCAGTAAAGATTACCAGAAAAACTGCAAATACCTTAAAATATTGATATATCAAGAAGTCCTGGCGCATTCTTAGATGGTTAGAAAAGACCAACGAGCAGTATATGCTTGAATTAAAGGCTTGTGCCATAATGAGTACGAAGTTTAAGTTTGCGGAGGAGCTTATAAAGAACAATCGCGATGCGAACACTTGATTCTTGATTAATCTACCTCGAGTCACTGGCTTCCGTGAGGCTTAACATTTTATTAACATGTACCCATTGTTACCATTGTGCATCCTTTGTTACCGCAAGCCGAAATTGGCCTACAAATGTAGAAAATAGGTGGTGCCTTATGCAATCCCGAAAGTCTCAGGTTTTATACTTGTTGAGCCAGTTATCATAATGATAAGGATGAGAGAGATAAAGTTCCTGGTGGTAGTCAATCCCGTTCTGGGATGCGCCCCGCAATCGACATCGATTCAGAATCGTGGTTCGTTTTGGGATGCGCATTTGACCAATGTACACAATGACTTGCGGTGGGCAGTCGATTACAAATCGTACTTAGCTTTATCCTCCCATGCGAGTCCGGTACCAATTGACCTACCTATGAGGGATGGAGAACTTGATTAACCTGATGGCATATCAGTCTGAAATTCTTGACCGTGTTTATTTGCTGGTGCGCCTATGACCACTGCACCTCCTCCGCTTCACTAATTATCATATTTCGCTAAAATTGTAATTCAGGTCTACATCGACGTGTGCGCTGATGAGGAACTCAGTCAGTATACGGTGAACGGTGATCGCAAACCTTTTTCATTGAAATGGCCATGTAAATACGAACGATTACTACGATACCTACAGTTCGCCAAACTTTTACAGTACTGCGATTCATTGGTGAGTTGGTTTGCATTACATCACTTGGTTAGGAAAAAACCTTATTGCAAACGTGTAGGGATGCGATGGTGTGGCCCAACAAAATTTTTTGACGTTCCCTTCTCATTTTGGTCTTTATGAGCTATTACCGATTACCGATGACCTTTAAAACTTTTCTCACGCAAATTAGGCTGTAACATGGGATTTTTCCGAGGGGTTCCAGTCACATCGCCCAATCAGAGGTCTAGAAGTTATCAATGGCGGTGCAATAAGTAATTATGGTTCTGTATGCTGTTAAAGATGAAAAATCGCGATTACGTCAGTTTGTTTTCTCCGAGCTATTAAGAATACAACGAAGATATGGAATTGAAATGAAAAATTGAAACGGATCTTCACTAAGGGCTTCCTTGAAGTGTAAAAAGCTGTTTGACAAGTCCCGTGCGATACCTCTTGCATACGACAGCCAACGAAAATCTTAGATCCATCATTGATCATTTTATGATACATAGGCTAGTGAGAAAACTTACCTTTGGGAGCCTGTGTCTCCTTTCCTCAAATACACTCGGGTTTCTCGATGATCTATGTTTTTTGGGACAAAACGTACAAAAGTTGGTAGTAGGAATTGATCTTGAACTTGAAGTATTCAAAACGGCGCCTTTGCCATCTGATCGAAGATCATCCATCAAGGTGGGCAATAATTAGCAAGAGTCAGACTAATGGGAGCAACTGTTATCAGATTATGTGCTTATCTACTCTGCCTGAAGGTTCCCACGAGATCTCGGACTTCTCTTGATCTTGAGTCACCCAGAATTTCTTTTTAGTATTATTTGAAATTATATCGAAAACGCCAGAAGATGCGAAGAATTGGTTAAAATCAATAAGTATCATAAGTTATCACTAATTATTGATCGTTACTAAAAATTGCTAAAGTGAAAGTAATGCCCTTCAGTGGTTGGTTATAGGAATTGTTCACTTAGCGGCTGAGAATCATAAGCAATACCAATTGAAATCTTTACGAGCGGAAAACTGGTCTCAGTTGGGTTTGAACAGTCTCTAGCAGCCATAAAAAATATGGCGATTGTTAAGAAATTCCATTGTGTGTGGTTTAATCCCGAAATTCAACGTTTTGTAAAGGGTTAAAAGAACTGCAAAGGCTTCAAACATGCACTCAACACAGTTAAAAACTTTGAAAGTAAGTTGAAGAGCAACCTTGAGGACCAGAATAAGTGAAGAATTTACTAGTAGAGAGCTCAAAGAGAAGAGGTTCTGCAAAGGCCACTTACGATTGGAAAGAGCGACAGATTGTATAGGAATGGCTGATGCTGATCCGATATAGCCTAAATCGATTGCATAGAGATTCCTAAGGATCTTGAATATGACGAAGAAGAAAGGATCAGGTTTGTCAAGCTCCGACTATGTAAAGATCGCCCATTCACTATGACGTCTAGACGCCTTAACGACCAGCTATCCAGTCAACCAGTCAGTCAGCTAGTCAGCCAGGCATGAGTAGTGAAACAAAAATGTTGGTTGTACTACTTATTAACGACCCATCATTGCGTTTTTAAGCCTCAACAACGCGAACTCTCCCGGATACGATTTCTTCAAGTGTTTTGGTAGATTGAACGACTAGATGATGACGTTCTCGATGAGAGATGAGCCACTAGATAATGCGAATTGGATAAGTCAGTAAGGTGAATCCATTCAGATCCGGCGTGAAACATTCGAAGAAAAAAACTGTTTTCAAGGGATCCTTCAAACGTGAAACGTTCTTACGACTGGTGCTGCGATAAGAAGTACAAAAAACTGTAAAAGCAATTTGGATCCAGCGAAGGCGTGAGATGTTGGGTAAATTTCACGAGTTCATTTCGAACAATTTCGGAAGGGGACACTGGGGGAGGGGGTGACGGGGACGGGGGGAGAAGGTCAGAGCGGATGACGATGCGAGTGCGACAGGCGGCGACGGCGGGTGGGGGTAATACCGCATAGCGGCCTCGTTTCACATTCCCCTACGCTTCCTATCTCCAATAACCTCTTGGCGAGTGTTCCAGTAGCAGCCAGTAATATCCATTAGGTTTCTAGAGCTCATCTGTTCTCCTGGAAATTAGTTGCATGTTTTTCCTGATTTTCCTGACCTCAAAGTAGGTACTGGTGTGGATGTTTTCGGCAGATTTCGATCTCCCGAATTCAGCAGTATTGTAACATGTAAATAGAGTAGAAAGTTGCCGGGACGATAGTTCTATTGCTTGTCAGCATTGTATCCGATCGCCGCTGAAATCGAGTTTCCCAGCAAGAAACAGGATCGCCGCAATGGTCAAATGTGTTCTGTGCACGCTCTACTATCTCGACTGTCGGATGGCTGCGGCGGCCATCTTTCCGCCAACCAGCGAGCGCATCCCTACAGAGCGGAACAGATCCAGCTAGCCTCCGCTAATTGACTTCGCATGTTTACTATAGAACTGCAGATCAAGGTAATTGGTAAAGAGCTATGAAATCCCCCTGATAATGGGGTTAATCGGCTACTTCGGTTTTAATGGTCAACAATTTTGAACGATGACGTCACATTGGCCCGCTATAGTCGAGTTCATGAACTTTGCAGCGACTGGAGTTAGCAGTTCGGTCCAAATCGGATAGAACTGAGTGAACTAGAGGTAGTAGAAGGACTCCACAAAGTTGCTCCAAAAAGTAAAGTGCTCTCATTTCAAAGTTCCATCCAGAACAAGGTTTTGAATTGGTTTAGAGTAAGAACCTTACCCTCTATGAGGGATTCTTCGGATTTAGGCTTGAAATTCCCCTGAAGGATTTTGACTGTTTACTTTCAAAGTTTACCCCATTTCAACTTTTTT
>UZAF01019192.1:0-12327 GCA_900617895.1 Haemonchus placei
CGGTTAAGTGTGGGTAACTGTTACCGTGGGGAGTGCTCAACTTTTCATGTGAGATACCCAGGTAATAAACACTACGAGAAGGAAGAAAATAAGGCTAAAAAGAAGGAAACATGGCGAACTTTGTAAGAAATATCACTCAGCATGTAGTCCCCATTGCTGAGGTCAACATTGTAATGCATGTCATTTGGTGTCAAAGTCGGCCGTTATTCAAGTTCGATGGGATGTTCGGCTTTGAGTCAAGGAAAACCTGGTGATTGCCGAGTGGT
This sequence comes from Haemonchus placei, assembly GCA_900617895.1. Lineage (NCBI taxonomy): Eukaryota > Metazoa > Nematoda > Chromadorea > Rhabditida > Trichostrongylidae > Haemonchus > Haemonchus placei. The sequence goes on from UZAF01019192.1 coordinate 267, forward strand.
GGAGTCCCTAAGTGTAGAGCCCAGTTTCACGCCCTTATTTTCTGAGGACCCACCAAAGCATTACTTCATTACCTATTGCAAATGAGCAGAATTCCTCGAAGTGAAGACCTCATCATCTAGCCTTTTCATTTGAATTAGAATTCGTCGCATCAAAATTGCCGAATAGCTGAAACCATCAAGAAAAATGTTTTGTAAGTAGAGAGACTGTATTATAGGCGAACGATGAAGAACCGGTAGAAGTGTTACGATACAGCTCTTCACCTGGAAGGAGATGAGCAATCACCAGGTTGGAAAAAGCGATCTACATGTATTACACAGTTCTGGGCTCTTGTTTGAGAACGTTGCATTGGAAGAGAGTTGAGCAGTCTCTAAATTTAAGGGACTACCTCATCAGGCATGTCAGAGTTGTCGTAAGGGGAAGGGACACTTATGAATCTACACATATGCCATGGGATGGTGACTCGAGTAGCAAAATTTCAGGGCCTCAATTCAAAAGCACACTTTACGATGACTTTTTCATGTTGAAAAGATGGGTTAATTGAGAATAGTGTATCAGTGGTGAAGGAAGCGAGGAATGTCGTCGATTATGGAAAGAATAAGGCTCCTCGAAAGCAGTGAAAGTAGAGGTTTTACGACATTACCATGATGGAAATGACATGGGAGGAGAATTTGGACGAGAATTCAGCTGTTCCAATTGCGTAAAGAGCTGTCTCCATGAAGCCAAAGCTCTTCAGAATTGCCATTTCATTGCCGCTATAATGTGTGGCATCCGCACGATACAATTTCTGGTTCCTTATTGTGCCCTATCCGAGACGTTTTCGCCCCTATAACGACAGGTATGGTATTAGGGTAAGCCTCAAAACTCGTCCGCGCATACACACAGACAACCTTTGAGTCATTATAGCTTTCTATCTAGGCACTTTCCTCCCTATGAGTGCCACATATGGTATACGGGGTATAAGGGAGAGAGGGGTGGGAAGCGCGTGGGCACAGACTCATCTTAGGGGAATATCTCACAAGCCAGCCATGTGCCTTCAATCGCGAGAAAAGAAAATCAAAGCACTGACTCAAGACTATGCTAGAGTTGCATTCATCCGCTTATATTCCCATCTTACGTTCTCACGATTATCCCGTAAAAAAGTTCTGCGGAAGCTGGCTGTACATTCGGAACAGGTAACTTCAAGGAGGTTCATTTGATGGTTTTCTGACGACTTGTGAGTTACCGTTAGTGGTAGTTCGCACAGCCGCAACTCCCACTGCCGTCGCCAGCAATGAAGTGGAAAAAAAATTAAAAGTTGCTTGGAACCCTTCTGTGGAAGAAGTAAATGCCTAAGCACATCTGCCGTTCGCTTTACGTATTTCAAAACCATTAAGATTCCTTTGATCCCATGAGTTTTAGGCTGCACATGTGGCCTGTAACTGGCGGAACACTTCAACATTATGCGCTAACCAGTAAAAAACCGATGACTTGCTCCAGATGACAAGGCTACACCACATGTTTCGAGATTCACCCGTTGTAAGAGAAAAAGAAAACTGCGAAGAGCTGATCGAGCCTTCCCGAAAAAAATGGCGTGGGGACTACCATCTGGTACCAAGGGTTGAAAGGCAATTTTTGAATTTACAGAAGGAGCAAACACTGTCAGATTTACTAGTACTTTTGACGATATCATTTGAAGTCCCACTAAAATAACGTCACCCTCTATAGCAGCTCTACAGACCTAACCCTAGTAATGTAGGGGGTGGAGGATACAGACTGCCAAGAGACTTTCTGGAACCTTCCTATTCGACATTTTTACCGTTGTGAAACACCTCTGACTACTAGATTGTAGGCGTGTGTATTTCGGAGGGTATGTTTGCTACAGCTTTAAAGGCACAGTTCACGATAATTTTGGGTAAACCAGATTATGATGAAAAATGGAAGTCAAGGTCGAAACTAGTGCGACTAAGGAGAAGAAACTGCATGCATCGGTGATTCCAAAATGAAAAAAGGCTTCGAAAAACCGTTAAAAAGGGGGCTGGACGAGAATGAAACTAGAAAAATGAAGAAGAGTGGGGCGTCCGGACGAGCGCGCGTGTGGGTCCTGATGCAAATAACAGACAATGGCAAGCAAAAATTCATTCACTTATAAGCATAAATAAACGGAAAAAACCCTAGAAACAGCGAAAGTAGCTCACCTCTTTCAGCCTCTAGGAGTAGGAAATTGAATAAGGGATCGCGGCAGCAAAAAGAATAAGCGAGGAAAAAAGAATGGAAGAAAAACATCGCCTCATCACTCGGCGATTAGCTGTTTGTGCGTGGGTCCTAGAACGAATAATAGCAATCTGTATTGTCTCGACACTCGTCTAACGTGAAACCGATCGAGGGCCGGGAACGCGAACTACGGCAACAACGAGGCTGCCACTACGCCTTGAACGTCGATTGGGGGAATGAGAGGGTCCCTTCTACAACCCATGGGGGCCGCTTAGTATTAATAAGGTAAGAACTCAATAACTTTTTTTGTCGTGAACGGTGCCTGTGCCTTTAAACACCTCTGACTACTAGATTGCAGGCGTATGTATCCCGGAGGGTATGTTTGCTACAGCTTTAAAGTGCCTCGAAAAAACAAATTGTAATAGAAATGAAACAGCCATTGAAAAATAAAGACTAGTGGTTCACAAATCATTTCCCATGAGCACAGAGTTTTTGCTTATTTTTATAGGAAAAAAACCAGATTGAGCTGTGTACTTCCAACATCCTCTCGAAGCCCATGGGGATTCATTTTTATAAGAATTGACCTACTGACACAACCCCAACTGCGCACTTGGCTTCTTCAAAACATCAAAGTTCATGTCAGAAAGGTCTTTTGCACTTGCGCAAATATGCCATCAGACTGCTTATGATATAATCAATGCGTGAATGATAAAATTTTGGCGTCAAACAGTCTCATTTTTGGATTTTTGGGACGCGCCCACGCATTCGACTTCCATCAGAATCGTAGTGGTGTATTGAATGGGTATGTGACCTATACAACGACGTGAGTTTTCCAACTGATGTACAAGTCAGTGCTTTTGACCTGCCAGACTAGTCTAATACCAATTATCCGACTCCGGAGGGTAGAAGAATCGCTTGCCTAGGCGATATCGATACGGGATGCGAACCAGTGACCATGCGTGTGGGATAGTGCGCCACTTGCCGCTACACAAGCTCCGCACGCACCTATACATACATAACTTCTGAAAACCATGATGGCGACAAGGTTACTTTTTGCTTTCGATAAAATATGTATGCAATGATATGGCATGGGATCAATGGGAACTGATGAGTTTTGTGTACGTACGCGCTTCTAATCCTAGCTCCCGGACCAAAGAGTGGGGCAAAAGTTTGCTAAAAGCCTTTACGAACAACTTGTTGTATAAAACCCTAAAACTATAGATGGACGGAAGTGTTGTAGTGCCAAATGCCACGCTCTAGTCATCGGAATGCATCCCGAATCAAATCCCACCGGAACCATCTGAGCCGTTCCCTTCATAGAGGACGTTTAATTGGTGCCAGACTTGTTCGGTACCGTAACTCATCTCACACGCATGGTCACGGGTTCGAATCCCGGATCGATATCAGCCTGGGCCAATCGCGCCTTTTGTCTCTTCGGGGACGGCTAATTGGAACCAGATTCTTCTTGGTTGATAAAAGTATTACTGACTTGTACATCGATTGACAATCGCAAGTCATTATATGTATAGACTATAGACCCTTTCAAACACCGTTTCAGTCCTGAACGGAAGTCGAATGAAGGAAATATCCCTTATGATTGATCAGAGTCGGAGACTTTAACCTTTTTATTCCTAATCATAAAGATCAAGGAATGAGGGAAACAAAGTTTGACAGTGAGATAATCACCGCACATATTGGAACAATTTTTCAAAAATCCGATGAGTTTTGAGCTGACAGCGGCAACTTCGTTATAATGAGCAGTTGTGAAAAGTATTTATTTATTCACTTACAATAATTACACGCGCCAATCTCTTAGTGATTCTTAAGCCTTTGACGACCCCGTGCGGTGAACATACGAATCGAGCCGAAAGGGAATGCGCGTTCGTTTCAAGAATTACGGACGTGGGAGACACGGAATCCCAGGAGACGTCGTTTTTGTCAACACTCTAGTATGAATGTTTCTGATGAAGTTCCAAATTTCTAAGATGAGAATAAATTCGATTTAAAGTGTCAGCCATTGTCGAAACTTCCTGAATTCTTTTTCGGACAGTAGAAGAAGAACTGGGAGTAGGCGTACGTCATACAGGAGGGGAACTCCTTGCCGTGGTGCATGCAAAGAACGCCACGACAAAATGAAAATAGCGCAAAGACTCTACAAGCTCTTTTTTTTTATTCGGAATCTGCCTCCGGTGAGGGTATGACTAGAAACTGGGTAACGGAACTTCTCCCCGATTGCGGCGTTCTCCCTTGCGGCATGCGGCAAATGTCACTGCAACTACCGTACTCCCCCCGCCTNCGATAGGACGAGGAATTTTTCGTTAATTGCCCTTCTTTTTTATTAGATTTGATCTTTTTTTCTATTTCTTTTTCATTTTTATGTTTATTAGACCTAATTAATTAGAATGACTCGTCCTATGTAAGCGACGATCAAGACTGCATTGAAAGAAGAGAGCGCTCAGCCAATTCAAATAATTAAATAAAGGACTCCCTACCTCACAAATTGCGCGCTCCAATCTGTCATCGTAATCCTGCGATACGCTGCTGGTGCGGCGTGCGCGACGCCGTCTTTAGGGAGAAGTTCCCGGACTCCTTGAAACTCACTAAGGGTGATGTAACCCTCGGAACCCGAGCTTTGTACCGATCAGGGTCAAAAGCGTTTAGTGCATCTGCCTTGAAGTCCTTTACCAATCTTATGTTTAACAAACTACCCTTGGGTCCCGTTGCCAGTGAAGCTTTTCTGAGCTCAGTATTTTGTCGTGGACGATTCGGTGTTACGCTAGACGCTTCCATATTTTACGGATGTCATTAACATCGCTCTTTGACAAATCGAACGAACCTTGGAGGTAAGAATCGCTCGATAATCCCCCCAGAAAGAGTTTTTAAGAGAAACCTTATCAGTTCGAAGGCACAGCTCAAGATAATTTCGAGATACCCTTTTTTGGTTGAAAAGCGAAAGTGTTGATAGGGAGGAGTACATCGGTGTCGAAAAAAGCGAGAAAGTCTGTCAACTTCAAGGTTTTTTGAAGCACCGCGACGGGAATGACAGGTAAGGGGTGTTTGGACGAGATCCAGTATTACGACAAGTTGTTTGATTTTCCTACACTGGAGCCTCTCGAAATAGTGCAGCCTACGCAAAACCTCTGAAAATCGTTCACTATGGGTGTGGCCACACATTACAATCTCAGGCCCCTTACTGTACNACGTTTTCCACCTCATAACGGCAGGTATGGTATAAGGGGTAGCTTTGAATTTATAGTATAGGGAAATCTCGGATACCATTTTTACCGTAAACTGTGCTTTGAAAGAAATGTTTGGTCAAAAATGGCCAAGAAATGTTTGTTTGATGTGAAAGAATGCAGGTTTGTACAGGCAGAAAGGATAGAGGAAAGTGGAAACAGCTGTTGAAGGCAACTTCTGGACATTATAATGAAGAACTACGCCAAGGAAATACCTCTCTTACGATTTTGTTTGTTTTTTGTGGCAGCAAGGGTTCGTAATGCACCCATTCGGATAATTCTCTAGAGTCCCCCAACTCCTCGCTGCTACAGGCAATCGTGAACTTTTTGTCATTAAAATATTAACAGCCTTATCTATACCCTCCTTTTTCTTCTATGCCGAGAGTGCCACCTTGGGGATTGGCCCTTTGGAAACCTTTGGAAAAGAGGCTTATTCCGGGAGACGGGCGTTAGAAACGATTTTGGGTAATCGATTTGCCGCACGCGGCTGTCGCGGACCACTCATTCGCCGTAATTACCGCTCTAGCGTTCTTCATACAGCTCAATCGACATGCAATCATTATTTTATGCACAATTCTACTATTAGTACTGTTGTTCTTGTATTTCTTACATACTGCTGCATCCTGCTACACTCGTTCGCGCGCGACGCCCCTCTCACCGCGACGCGACCATTTCGTTCCTAACGCACCACACCCGCTTATTCCTGTTCATATTCCATACTGGCAGACAATCGCTCCAAAACAATCCCCCGAAAGGAAGAGAGACCCGGTCTGATGACCATCTAATGGCGGGGTAATATTGAGCATCAGAATAACCTATGTTGAACAGCTACTCACACATATATTGAAAATGATAAATAGTAATACTAATAACTATAATAATATCAATAATGAGTCATACTAGCAGATTAAGCAAGTGGCTAAAGAACTGAAGAGGGAACTTGAAGGCGACGCATTTTTCTCTGTGCTACTTGTAATATGCCGTTTTGAAGTGCCCCCTTCAGTCACTTGTCTACTCAGGCGAAGTGCAATTACTGCGACTTCGACGATATTCTTCTACAGCTTTTGGCACATTTTCTGCACTCTTAAGTGAAATTGGAAAAGCCTTCAACACTTGGATTCATCGCGAAGCACTTTTGCTGCAAACGCTCTGCCGTTGCGCTCGACGGAGAAGAAAAAAGGCGACTTAGAAGGACTCAGAAGACGACTCAGACTGAGAGACCGAACTCCGTGGGCAGGAAAATGCCTCGAAACTGAACTTATCATTGTTTATTATATAGCTCAGAAGTTCTCAAGAAAAATCTGAAAGGGAGAGATTCCTGAAAGAAAACATTGAAAGGAACAGGAATGGGTCAGAATGGGAGAAGGGAGGTAATGGATGCAACCGAAATTCTTGACTTCCTTTACGGGCATTTTTTTCTGATTCTCCGTAGAAAGTTTCCATATAATCCCATCAGCTTAGCATAATTGATGAGCATTCCTCGAAAGCCTTTTTACCAATTGTCCCTCATTCCACATAGGAGCTTGCTTAGAATAGACAAATGGATGGAATGGAGCTGGAGGGAAAGAAGGATGAAGTGGGAACTACGAAAACCGGGAGATTTTTGAAGCTCTGAGTTGCGATTCTCTGGCTCCGAAACACTTGTAAACTGAATTTTCGTTTTCGTCAAATGCGCCCTATTCGTTCTTCGATCAGGAGGGAACATCGCGAACAACACCAAAATGGGGGCTCAGAGGATATGGGACAAAAAACGGCAAAGCTGTGGAGCATTCAAGCCAGCGATGACTTGTGCAAAGTGCAAAGCTGAGCTATACACTCTATGCTTTTGACATATAAACATGCCATTCCAGTTGTACATCTTAGAAAAAACCAGAATGCCGGAATGCCAAGTGAAAGGGAAATTCAGCTGGATGCATCCAAATTCGAGTAGAAGAAATGTTTTGAGCTAAAAGAAGGGTGAAACTCTCGTCCTCCCATGAGACCAGGGGGCATTTCATTTGAGTAAAGCTTCAATGAGCCACGTGCAAATAAAATAAGAAGAGAGCAGTTGATTGAAATGCGGCACCATGTGTGAGTGTGATTGGCTATGAAAGGCAAAAGCCCCCAAATCCACAAATGGCCAGACGCCAGCTCTGCCGCTGCTGTCCTGCCCGCTCTGCTCTTTGGAATGCCTCGGGACCGCCTCGTCCGTCGGTCGAAACGGGCAGAGGCTAAAATCTCGGCCACCACCAATTTCCGGTAGAACTCGATATCACTAAAGGGAATCATTTCAGGTCCACAAAGGTCTCGAATGCACTTCCTGCCATGGAAAGTGCTGAAAGTGACACCATCCATTCCCGGAAGTACCATTTCCTTGAGAACCAAGGCCTCCTTAATGTGAAAGCAAAAGTGAACAGTCTTTGCATGTCATAGAACGTGAGTGAGCTACCAACGCCACCTCCTACAGATGTCATAATGGATTAAGATCGAATATTCAGCTTAATCAACGAAAGAATGAAATAACAGAAAAATTCCTGGGAGTTCCTCAGCCCAAATTGGAAAATTTTAGGGGTTGATTGATGATGACTGGTGTTGACTTGGATTTATTGCTCTAGAGAAAGTTGAGGAAATTACTCAGGTGAAGCCTGGTTTACTATGTGCTATACCGGGATAGAAAAGCTGTATGGAGAGGACCCAGAATTACTTCCCAGGAAGAAATTTTGACCGAAATAGGGTATTCCAAGCTCTTGACACTTCAGGAAATCAGCGAGGAAATTTGCAAGGAATTAGCCCTCAGGTGTGTCCAAAGAGTAGCACTAAAATCGTCAGATTTTTCACTTTAGCCACATCGAGAACAAGGGGCAGTGCTATCAAAATAAAGTCTTCTGTAATAAGAACACAGGTCAGAGCCAAGTTTTTTGCGGTTAGAGTGCTACCGATCTTGAATAAAATTTTTGACGNGTACGGAGGTTTCTTAATACATACGATCGTTCTTCATATGATTGATCGTGTAGACTGATTTCACAGTATTGTTTTATAATTTCGCTTATAATTTAATGTCGTCTCTCTTCATTATATCGTAGCTTTTATCGGCAAAGTGGAGTTCGTTTTTTTATTTTTCATTGCACTGCACAAGACCACGTAGTTTAGCTGCGTCCAGAAATAAATAAATAAATAAATGTATGCTTGGCTCAAATTTTTGAATTGTAAATATGCGGACTTCTGGAATCTTGCTATCCGACCGAAAAACCATGACAAAATTGAGGTTGTGAAGTCATGAAAAATGAGAAGCCTGCATTCGCTAATTGTCGGACCATGGGAAATACAAAGAAGGGCTCTAACCCGAGCCCTAGTTTTTGGATATTCAGATATCTGGGTGATTCTTATGCCCCACAAAACTGAAACGACCAATTTTGGACGACGAATAGATCCAACTCATTACCGGGATTCTATGATGGCTGATACTTTGCTGATAACACTGCTTGGAAGGAACGAATTTGCTACGAGGATTTGTTGATTTCAGGAGCTAGGGGTCAATTCAGAAGGAATTTAAGTCAGGAAAAGTCAGTAGATTGAGTAACTTTTACAGATGTAACCAGCACAATATGAAAAGCTGTTACAAATCTCGGAGGCTAAGTTAATTCAAAACGAATGATACTTGGACCCTGAAGAGATTGATGGAGAGTCGTTCATAGAGCAGTCTATACGGTCGTCATAATAGATTTAAAAACTAGTATGTTTATAAAACAAATTAAAGCTCCAGTAGGTATCCCGAATGGGAGCAACGCGCGGAGAAAGGGGCGCACTTGAAGCGAGTAGGCTTTTCTTGAAAATTACCTTGTATAGGCGTACCCGTTGTGCCATAACTCAAGTCTTGAGTACAGAAATCATCAAAATCACCCATTTCGGGCGATTACAGAAAAACTGGCATAATTACAGGCCGTAATGCAGAGATTTATTCGAAAAGTATAACGTAAAGACTTACCGAGTAATCGTGTCGGCGCCGACATCAGGGGCCAATGTGATGAATGCTTTTAGCGGTGAAAATCGAGAACCTGGAAACATTCCCATTTACATTTTTTCGGGTCCAATTCATTGAATTAGAAGGAGAGAGCCAGATCAAGAATCACATGCGATAGAGGAACACTAAGAGGAGGCAAATTCGGTAGAAGCTACATAGAGGTCCGGGTTCCGTCCGTAATTCGGCAATGTTTCAAGACCTTCGCTATGCGCTTTGCGGCAAAATAATAATAATAATAGCGGTCAACAAAAAAATAAAGCCAAATTAAGTCATAAGAAAACATCTTACAGCTGCTTGGCCCCTTGCCAACATTGGCTAGCCGGCTCATCACGATACAATTTAAGTATTGATAAGCTATGGCTTATTGGTTAGAAGACATCACGAAGGCCTGGGCAAACGGTTCTCGATAGTGTAAGGGATAAAGAGGACGGTGAACGCAGGAACGGTTCAAGTTCAGCCCGAGGCAGAACTTTTGCGCATCAATCATCAGTCCTGTCGGACTGGTTGTTTTTTCAGCTTCACTACCCACTAGTGCTCAACTGTCGTATTCGAAATATTATGTAGTAAAAAAAATCAGGATTCGTGGTATGATTATGTGTTTTTTGTTTACTTCCTGCTTTTCCACACAGTTTGTGATGTGGAAATCATCGCAGCGTTGCTGAGGCTTGGGCAGAACTGGAGTCTGAGACCAGAATCGAACCCGAAAGGCACAGGTTCGAATTCCTTCCAGGGTTGACATTTCATTCCGTTACTCAGCAATTTTTCGAAAGCAGGATGTTACGAGAAATAGGACTTCGTTATAGCACCATAAAGTACGTGATCAAAGAAACTCACTTGAACAATGAGTTATGGGGAGCAGCGAGCAAAGATAGCAAAAGAAGTGAAGCTCCAGAAGAAGGTCATTCGCTTGTGAAGAACAGTATCAGCTTATTGCAGTACAGAAGCAGTCTCTTCTCCCGGTCCTACTTGTACGACTAAGCCCGTGGTAGGGCTCGTTCTAGTCAACACGGCCGAACTGGGGCCGAGTCACTGTGAGCTGTGCCCATGTGACCCCAAATCCTCAACCAGACCCATGATTCCCTGCTCGTTCATTGAAGGCCCTATTCCAGAATCTGGTAAGCGGTTAGAAATTAGATGGTTTGAAGATGGATTCATAACAGTCAACTGAACCATTAATATTTAAGGCAGATTCATGCACCCACCAACCAGCCGTTCATGTTTCCCACTATGCTCGTGATTTGCCCAATTTCTCAGGCGTTTACAACTTATCAGATAACCTTATTTGGTGCGGAATGACCTTCGTACGTGCAAGAAGAAATAGCCAGAAGAAGTGGTAAGGGCAAAGCAAAGCGACGAGATGGAAGTACTCGTAGTTACTGGATATTATTACCCTTCCATTTCAGCGTCTCAATAAATACCCAAAGCTAACCATGAGCGTGTCACTTTATCTTAGCAAAAGAAGACCTCCTGGTGATGTATAACCTAAGTTCTGTCACCAGATCTCCAGGTTGGCATGAATTTATTCCCAACTCCTCAAAGCCACCCCACTTGAGTGCAAGTTCTCAGCTTCTGTCGTCTCACTGGTCCTCCCCATGTCAAGCTTAGCACGCCCTGTATAGGGCCTAATCTGAATGAGAACCATTAGTTGATCAGGACAGAGCTGTATGGGCCGTGGGTCGAGGAACTCTAAACAGCGCACAAAATGGGAATTACACTTGACCAGGAGTGAGCAGATGAGTTCGTGGGGGTACGGATCAGCCAAGGGCGGTGAAATACCAGTCTCCCTGAAAGGTAGGGGAGGTAAAATTGACGCTGTAGAGTACAAAAGTTTGGAAAAAGTACGAAGTATTAATTTTTTCAGGATCAACGTGCTTCGCTCAAAAACTGTCATAACGAGGAAGATGTTTACAAAGAAAACAGCGTAAACAAGTAAGTAGGAGATGTGAACAAAACTATACTGCTGATGTAAAACACTAGAAATGACCTATGTGACTAGCCGGTAGGTGCCCATCTGACCCTACAAGTACTGAGGAGGTCAAATAGACAATCGAATGTGTTAGAGAGTTGGGTGGAGAGCCCATCTCAAAGCCGCATTCAGCAATTTTCCTTTTTTTACACACAATGATGTTAGGGCTATTTTGAGGTACCTTGACAGATATGCTAGCTATATCACTGAAATGGGGGGATGTGCGATTCGTGCGATTCTGGGCGCGCGCGGCAAATTGCGCGGCGAAATTCGCGATGATTTAAACAACTCTGGCGCCTATCACTGGGGCACAAACTTGAAGTAGAGTTCTTTAGTAGGGTCGGACAATCCCACTACCCTACTTTACTTCAAGTTTGGGCCCCAATGATAAACGCTGCAGTCGTCCAAATCGCACAGAATTCCGCCGCGCAATTCGCCATGCGCACCCAGAATCGCACGAATCGCAACACACCCCACTGAAATGAAGTGAACAGCAACACTACCTGCAAGGAAGTTCCATAGGAATTTCCCTAACCCCTACTGGCAAACGTCTTGTATATCCACTGTGATTTTTGGTTTGAAGACCTCTTGTTTTGAATTTGTTACTTTTCCGCATAAGCTCGTGTTAGTATTCAATGGCTGCTTTCATACTCCGCGATTTTGCCAGC
>UZAF01019193.1:7775-26088 GCA_900617895.1 Haemonchus placei
CCCCTACACCATGCAAAAAACCGTTTTCAAAAAGCGTCCCACGCCCTGAAAGACCTTTTTTGTTAGAACTTCTACCAAAACTAGGTGAACGTCAGCAGGAGATTTGGGAAATGAAGATTCTGAGGTGAGCACAGTTTTCATGGTTCTCTTGGAAGTTATGCGGAAAACAGATGGTCCATTCTGGTTCACTCGGAGGTAAAGTGTATTTGAACGTTTCTTGCAGTCGAGGTTTGAAAGTTACGTGAACGTTACTTACGTTACGATAAATGTTAGAATGCTTAAACGAGTTTCAATTTTAAATTTTAACCTGCCATGTGTTCATGATTGGCAAAATGTACTTGTTCCTTTGTAGCTATTTTTCGAAGTTTAGTGGCAAGTTATATTTCCAGACCTTATATTGCTGCTGATCACCGCGTTGGAATTAGAACAACTACCACGCTAAAAATACTTTCTCAGTCAACTTTGCATCAATATAGATGGCTCAGAATCGAACAACAGTAGAGGCAAAAGAGGAGAGAGTAGAATCATGTTTTACAGAGCTTGAAAGAATCAAACCAGCTTCTGACTGTTCAGCCAAATGTTTTCACGTGGGGATAAATATAATGGCGAGTAGCCGCTTCACGTAAGAGTTAAGGAGCATCTGAATGGCACAAGACGATTGAAGCTCGGTGAAGTCAAAATCATGTGTGGGCTTTTCAAGGTCCTTGAGGGGCCTCGGCACGAGAAACAACTGAGCGCGCGAGAAGTTCAAAACCTACCAGGCATTTTGGATGCAGCGCACCGATCCAAAGACTACCCGGGAAAGAGTGCCTCATGAGTGCAGAGAATTGCGGCCTTACATGAAGCTGGATTTTCCACAGTGATTTCAAGTGGCGATGAAACTAAACTAACACAGGTTCATTTACCAGTTGGTATATGCACGCTGACGCTGATTGTATATCTACGACCGTTTATCTGGATGACATCATTCAGCGGAATATTTGATGTATCAGAATGGGACAGTTCTCTCTAGGTTCGGACGCTGGGATCGCTTTGAGGGATCAACCCGATACAGAGCACGCCATAAATATGGTAAGAAAATAATTGTTGTGCAGAAGCCGCAATACGTATTGATACATCTTGAATTTATGTGAACTATTTAATAGGCTCGCATCAACAGAATGAACGCATGGTCATCATATGTATATAACCGTCTCCTGTACTAATAGATCGAAGACTCATCGACGGTGGCACGCAGAGTTTCTTGAGGAACTCCAGTCCTGGCTTTTTCAACGATTTCCTAGGAGCAGCAACAGTGGTGTATTTCAAAGCGCAGCCTTCCCTCTCCTCTATACACCATGCCCACGGATCCACTGGGTTGAGGAACGGAAAATTCGTAGACGAATTGGAAGCAGAGATGAAACACCAGTCTTCATCTTTTTCCATTCGTGAGCAAGTACGCGAGTGTTTTCAGATCGTATCTTGAAAACAATCTTTAACCCTAAACAGCACCTTTTCAAAAATGTCCCTCATGAAGGTGTTCCGATCAATTTTATACTTTTCTCGACAGAAAATGAGCGGTATCGCTCTGATGGTACAGACTCCGGCCCAATGTATCACAGAGGAGGAAAATCCTCACGAGAAACGATCTGCCACCTGAATTCTTCTCCACTTGTAGTGAGAAATATACGTGTAATCTGGAGCTGAACATCTTTTCCACGCTGAACACCCTTCTGTCAGAAAAAGGTTATCGAAGCGCGCGCTGCGTGCAAGTATGGCACGGGACTTGTACTTCTTCTTGAACGTCTTCTCATCACGTTGCTCGTAAGGCATCTGGAATTCACCTGCATACCATTGTATTTACTCTTGGAAGATTCCTCCATCGAGGTAGAACATACAGTAGCGCTCAAAAGTCTTCGACCAAACACTTTTGCGCTTTTTCGTTCATAACTTTTTTCTTAGTGGAGCAAATCGCGCGAAATTTTGATATATTTAACGAAAGCATATTTCACACTATCCAACACTTCTTAACTGCGCAGCACAAATATCCGCATAACTAAGAGCAATACTTCTTGGGGTAGTAGATTTCGCTTAAGGCAAAGTTATCGACGTCTACAGTTTATCGCCCCTTATGTGCGACATTCTTTGCTGTGTTCGCTGTTAGCGCTCGTATACTTTGGACATGGCAAAAAGAAACGAAATTTCAGAAGTACCAGTGTCCCTTTTTCCACTGATTTTGAGTTAAGCCCTTTGGTGTATCTGGAGCCCGATCAGGTTGCAGATTAATAGTGGTACATATTCCTAATGCACCTATGCTACACGTATTGGATTTTCGCATGATTACATCAAGCTAGGCAAGCCAGAAAGGAGTTACGATTGAAAAGTGAAATTGAAGAAGCACTTCGATACTTTTTTCGGTACTTAATACTTTTGAGCGCCACTGTATATTCAACTCGGCAATTATTTATCTAGCTTTTCTGCAGTTTCGCAGCGTAATCATTTCCGAGCGATTGTATTCTTAGAGGGGGTCGTATTCGAGACAAGGCGACCATCATTAGGCTGGCTGTTGACTTGTTTACGCATCGCGACACTGGACATTGTTATGCGATAAGTATCGTAACGACGGGAGATTGTGAACTCACCAAATGCGCGCAAAGACCGGACGGCTGCTGGATGATTGCAAGACTTCAAAATTTTTCGGAAACAGGCGGATTGAGAGCATCGAAGTGTGAGAGCTAAGAGATATCATGAACATAAGAAAAGGTGCAGGTCTGGGAAAACGGTCAGAACACGGAAATTGAGGACTTCCGTAGAAGTCTTACCATACTTATGGCGCACCCTGTACGCTACCGGGGCATACCGCTCGATATATTTCATTTAAGCAGAATTATTAGTGATTGATCATAGCCCCGCCCCCTCATTGCAGGCCCTTCCTTGAATTTACGATCTTTAGCCCCTCTCGCCTCAGTGCAAGCCATGCGAATTTTAAGGATTTGGGCATATTCCTCCCTTTACACCCAACCACTCTTTCCCCGCGTTCTAGAGCGTTTTTGAAAGTAAAAAAAGTTATGAGTTTTTGATCCTAGCCTTGCCCACTCTGGCGTCAACCCCGCCCACGCCATGGTTTTATTCATATTTCTTCAATCACCTCTAATCACTTATTTCTGGCGTTATGAAACGTTTCCGAACAGGGCTAGGGACTTTCGATCTAAGCCTCGCCCACTTTCATGCAAGCCCAGCCCACTTCGGGGATTTGGCCACATTCCTCCCATCACTTCCAACCAATTTTTTCCCGCGCTCTAGAAGGAAGTTAGATTTTTGATTTTAGCACCGCCCACCTTAGTGCAAGTCTCGCCCACTCCAGAGATCCGCCTACATTTCTTTCATAGCCTCTAACCACTTACTTTCCACGGTATAGAATGTTTTTGAATCGAATTATGAATTTTTTCGAAAAGGATTCAATTTTTAAATACACGCCCGCCCATTGTGGGCATAGCTTTGACATGTTTGCGTATGTCCGCACGCATAAGGCTTTGATCACTTCGCTTATTTTTTCTCGCCTCCACCCTCTCGCTAAACCGAGTTTTTCTTGTGTGCCAAGTACAACTCACTGCGAGAACGCTCCGCACGCCGCCAGTGAGCCTCCTTCAGTTAACTTGTTGACCCATCCCTCACCTTCGCTTATTTTTCCCGCCGTCTGAGCTGTTCTAAAACCTAATTCAAACATTTTCCCCAAGACACCGCCCATCGTCATGCATGCCTTCCCCCTATGGGCGGAGCTCCACTGAGTTCACATGCTGTTGGGCTCTGTTGGTCTTGTCCTATGCCTAACCCATCCCAAACTTGACCCGAATTACCGCACAAAGAAACACAGACAAATGCGAGCACTTTATATATTCAGAGTGGCTGAAAAGTAGAGGACGTGCCGTTCGGCTATAGCTAGCATCCTGCCAAGAGGTATTTTCAAAACTTCTCTGGGTTTTTAGAAAGCGCGGTAGCTGTCCAATTAGCCTGAAGCCTAAGCCATTCGATTGGCCGTGGCCTTAACAGTCGCTGCGAAAGTTTCTGCACATCGACCACCATCGAGGAGTTGCTGAAAGAAGGTTTCAGCAGTTGCGACGTCGTAAAACGACTCGACCTTCCGTCTCTAACCGTTCAAAATGTCTCTGCTGCTCTCAGGGCACGAGGGCAAGCCTCTAGTTGCCAAAAAGTGGACGACCGGAATTAGTGAACACACCTATGATTCGTGCCATCATAAGGAAGAGGACCACCTGCAGCGATGGAGTCGGCATGAATCGGATAGGTTCCGACCTAAATATCAGAAAATATCAGGTCAGGTCAAACCATTGTCAATTGTTAAATGCGACAAGTTGAACGGTTATTGGCTCTATCGAGGACAGTTTCTTTAAGAGCAGTCCAAACAAAGTCGGCTAATAAAATGAAAACAACATCTTCGAGAGCTCAGGGCGTGCCGCACCTCTCGCGTGATCTGGAATGGTGAGAAAATTTTTACAGAAGACACTGTTCAAACCTTCAAAGCTAGAGGCAGTTACTGTTCAAGCTGGCAGCAGGTCCCCAAAACGTTGTCTTGTGCATAGCAGAGTCCTTCCAAATGTGTAATGGTTTGGGCCGGGGTGACATCAGGAAGCAAACTCCACTGGTCTTCATCGACAGAAATGTGCAAAACTCCGAGGTCTATCATAAGATATTGACTTGTTGTTTGTAAACTGCTGTTATATCGCCGCAGTACGCGATGCGAAAGTCCCGCAAGGATGGCGACTTGTGGACAAAACTTCAATCTCGCACGGGACTCGGACCTGTACTTGTCCTTTCCAGGGACTGTGCTCTTAACCCTTACGCTACCGAAACCCCGCTTGCCCTCGCCTTTAGTTTCAGAGTGCGCACTGTTACCGTGGGTCACTAAACACTTTGGTTACCGCTCGTTTGTCTTTCAGCAAGATTGGGGTCCTCACGTTTCAAAGTCGACGAAGCTGGTACTGATACTGGACGCGCACTCCCGGGTTCTGGATCCAAGACAACTGACCTTCCTCTTCACGAGACCTCAATCCAATGGTCCTCCCTGTATGGGAGTACTTGGAGAGCAAAATCGCAGGACGCTCTTACCGCTCGTTGGTCGCTCTGAAGTTGGCGCTTCAAAAGGCATGGGACGACATCGACGGCGACTACCTGCGGTCCTTTGTTGATTCAGTCATCCACAGTCTAAAGGCCTGTGTAAGAACAAAAGGATTGAACTTTGAAGAGCCCCTGCCTAAGTGATAATTTAGCTTTACTCTGTTCCTCAATAAAGTTGGTGTTCTCACGGCTTTATCTTTGAAGTTATGCCCGCCTACGAATATGGCGTGTTATTCTTTTCAGCCACATTGTACTAAGGATCAGGTATTGGATGTTCTAGAGTTGCTGCCATGAATGATCCTTCTGATTACATGGTGCCCTGTGAAGTCTCCAACTCAAATGGAGCTGTGGGAACACTTAGTCAGATAGTCACAAACTGTTCTGATCTCTTCAGGCTCCTGTTAATGAAATTCTGCCCAAAAAACCCTGATCACGTTGCAATCTTGCATAGTGTTTATACAAACATAATCAAACAATGTTTGACAGGTTTGCAATGGCTAGCATATGAGTTGTTGCATCGCTGCCAAATTATCTGACATGACTATCGGGAAGCGGAGAACATGATAATCGCGACGGCACCTCAAGACTCATAATTATAGCAGTTTTAGTACTCTGCTACTGGTGATGGGTGATGCAATTTCCTCGAGCTTTTCCTAGTACCACCGATCTTAACTTGTTTGATCCCCACCCCACCCTCCTTCCCCCCACCTTTCACCCCTTAACAAACTCCTCCCACTCCTATCCTTCTCCTAGTCTCCTTGGAGTATGAATCTCTTCTAATTACAGGAGAGGAATTATTTATGACTCAGGTTCACTGCTGTGTCGATTGATTTGGATCAACAACAAGAGTTTATGGCTGCAACAGCTGCTGTTTCCTCATTGAAGCAGCAAGTAGACGCTTCTACACCGCTCTACGCCGTTCAGTTTGCTGGAAACACATCTGCATCCGACACTCCGACTTGTACAAATTATGTGTCTACGCTATCACACGGAAATCGACTCCCTAAAAAGGAGGTAATGTCAAATCGATGTTGCTTGGAAAGGATTGAAACTCATTTTAGATTTTCATAGGAGAACCCATTCAGTATTGAGGGTCACATGCTGGATGGAAATACAGAGAAACCATATACGCTAGTTCTCACTCATTCCTGTAAAGCACAGTCCGAAGCTGATGCAGTTACAATTCGAAGGTCAATCTACCCCACAGAATTGAAACCTTTTTTAAGCTGTGCTACGCGAGCTTTTGTAATTTTGGGTTTGTATTTTAACTGCATATGCTTCATGATCAGGTCGCGCGGTAGAAATATCACTAGCGAGACATTCGTGTGCATGCACCGCGCTCAACCGATGTTCGTTGAACAGAAGGGGAATTTATCAATGTACAGCAACTGGCACCAGGTTTGTTGTATCTGTGGCTCTAGATTTGAATTTGGTTATGGAGTAACACCGATTCTGAAATTGTTCACACAGTTAATATGTTAAGGTGAACATTAACGAAACGGAGTCAAAGCTTAATTTATTGTACATGGGTATGTGTTCTACGAGACCGCGAACGGGAGTAAAGCCATTTTGGCGCTACAGTGTCGCGAATCGTGACCACGGACAGTACAAGATGACACACTCGTCTTTTTGGGAATACCGACATAAGGTCTTGTTCGCACTCATTTCAAACCCATTTTCATCACCCGGACTCTCGCTCCCAATTTCAAGGTGAAACGACATACGGGCGAAGCACAGACGTTATACAGAAAACAAGAAGTTCTTCATTTCTTGGGCACGCATGAGCAAGATACGAAACCGGTTGTTGATGAGGTAAAATGTTTCGACGAATTTTCGTGAAAACCGCAAGTGGTCGTTTTCTAGGCGAATAGTATTGCTTGTTCTACAAAAATCAATTGTAAGGATTGTACCGCAGTCAGTGAGGAATTGTAAGCTTTCCACTACACTTAGAGGCGATAAACATCTTTATGACGTTTTGCAACCACATTTAGGACGTTTGCTAATGCTAATACTACTAGCAACCTTACTAGAGCAACTGTGGAAGCAATGAAACCATCGAGGAAGCAGAATGCTGCTATCGGAGGATATCGAACAGATGAGGCGAGGTTTATCTAAGAAACAGCTTTTGTTCGGTGGATGTACTTTCTAGCTTACACGGTTTCGAAGTGAATTCAGTTAAAGTTTAGTGTGGCGAAACGGCTGGACTAGTGACAACATTACGCATAGAGAGGTGCAGTAAAAGCATCGCAGATTTGAAAAGTGAGCAGAGAGTGGCGGCTTCACACAGCCTACCCTTTTATCCATCGTACTTTCGCAAAATTTGTGAATTTTTCTTTGCAAATCGTATCGGAAGGCAGTTGATAAGAAGTTCCAATTCAAACTTTGTGATAGTGATTGGGCATTAAGATGAATGCTCTTCCGTTAAAACTGCGACGTCGTTATTCTCACCGCACAATGTTTTCTAATTATGTTTCGGGCGTCAATACTTTGCCGGTCATGAAGCGAAGATCGCTGCATGTCACAACTGAGGTACAGTAATGGTGACAGGATCCATATACATTTGGATAAGGGCCGGATTTGGTAATAGGAGAGCAGAATTTGCATTTCAGCTTTACACACAGCTTCCCGTAAGTATTCAAAAGTTGAGGAAAAGCTATCGCTCTCTTACGGGGCAATCCGAGAATAGGTCATAGGGGTCTATGTCATAGAGAAACTGTGGAAGCATTCTTATTGTTTACCTACTCATCTGTTTTCCTCGTTCTGGTTTTCCATGGTGTTAGCCGAATATCAAATGCGTGGCGAGAAATTCTCATTGTTGAACATCATGCATTTTATTTGCTTCACCTTTTGCTCTCCATAAATGTGTGGTGAGGTTAAAATGAATGTGAAGATGTTGGGGGGGGGGGGGTCAAATGCCCCTTTAAAATCTTCACTTTTGATGTGCTTCTTCTCACTTCGGAGTTCATTATGGGCTCAATAATTGACGGGGCACCCTGCAAGATGCCTGTCAGAATTGTAGAGAACCTTGTACGATCAGCGACTAGGGTGGTCACTAGTGTTAGGACTATGTTGGCAATCTTACCGCCACAGAACACGACTAATGTAAAAATTCTTGTATCCAAAGCAATAGCGCAAAAACAACAAATGAATGAATACCGGTCTTGTGCTTGATCCATGGTTGTTGGCGGCCGCTCGAGCTGGGCTAGTAATGGCTGCTCGAGCTGTGACTGGTAGCGGCGCTGGAGCGGTGGCTGGTAGTGGCTGGTGTCTGCTCGGCGAAAGACTCTATAGATATCAATTCCCCTCACCTTTTACAGCGGGTGGGACATGCCTCAGGCGGGTAGGCCACAGGCATTAACTCACCGTACCCGCCTGGGGTTCTCTCCCTCCCGTGGGCAGGTCAGCATGACCCACCGCGCTTGGGGGACAGCCCGCCGGCTTTCTCTTGGCATCCCTCTCCCACAACTTGATATTTTTGCTCCAGTAATCAGATCTAGTTGGAATTCTTT
Source organism: Haemonchus placei (assembly GCA_900617895.1). Classification (NCBI taxonomy): domain Eukaryota; kingdom Metazoa; phylum Nematoda; class Chromadorea; order Rhabditida; family Trichostrongylidae; genus Haemonchus; species Haemonchus placei. Next base: position 16,397 of record UZAF01019193.1, read on the forward strand.
TGGTACTAGCGGAGGAGCAGGGGCTGACAAATAAATTTACTTAAGTGTCATCGCAATACCGCAAGTACTATTCTCTTAATCCTTTTTGACAGCGTCGGTTAAGGCTGTCTTCCGCTGTGTGGAGATCTCCCGTTTATACTTGTAGTCGAAGTACGCGTCTCCTTTTTTGAAGCGAGTGAATCGTAGTTTAACGGAGCTGATGAGAATACATTTGCTCAAAATACGCTGTTGTGTTATGGAAAGTTGTCTTCGCTCTATTGTCGCGACGACAATCCTAGAAGAATATGGTTGAAGGTACTGTTCTAGAGTTGAAATTGTGTTTCGAGTTAACGATGGTAAGGCGACTAAACGTACCTACCACGACAAAATTTGGACATTTTTCACAATTCCCTTATGATAGACCTAAAATAGAATAAATCAAACATACTGATCATGTGAAAGCTTATTCAAAAGGGCTCTTTGTACGTAATGCGGGACATATTTGTTTGGTGAAAAGGCATTAATAGGTCATAAACTCAGGACTTATTACACCAATAAAGGGTTGCTACAAAGTACGGGCCGTTGAAGAGTCGGCCATAAAACTACTTTAATAAACACGACTCATAACGAAACCTTACTATTTGCCAAGCAACACGAGCAGAAACAATTATGTAAGGTTTTGTTCAAAATGTTTCTCTTTTGTCAGACTACAAGTTTCCAATCACTTGTTGAAGGCTTTCACAAAGGGCAGCAGATAGTTGACATCAATATCCTCTCACTACCTCTCACGTGCAATCGTCTAGACTGCGGTGAACAAAAGATGACTCATCCTGCCATACATAGCCACATTCAGAACGGTCCATTGCATTCAGGTCTGGAGAATCGGATGGCCACATACCCTTACCCCAGAATCTAAAAAAGTGGCACCTGCAAGAGGAAATCATGGACTTTGATCCAAGAGCTGGGGCCAAATCCTGCTAAGAAATGAAATTCCGGCCGGTAAAGTGTTTTTGAGCCCATGGGATTGTAATGTCTTCCAAAATAAGATTTTGGTTGGTTTCGGAGTTGCTTTCAATGTTAATAACCAACAAAAAATGAGAAGAGTTCTGCCTGTAGATGTTTTCCCAGTCTAAATCATCGCTGACTTCTGAAACAGGCTTCTAGTTCCTATCCTCCGAATTCCTTGCGGAATCGGCAGACGCCCTACAAACCATCTGCCGATTCTTCTGGCTGTTGTGAGCAACCTCGACAGTGTAGATTTTCTTTGGTCCATAAAATATCTGAAAGCCCTGTGCACTGCTGAGAGGATTTTTTCCATACTTCAAGTCCATACTTCTTCGCAGCTGCTGTGAATGTCTGTCTTCGGAGGGAGCGATAACTGTACAGATCCAGAACTTGTTTGACAATACTCTGAACGCTTCTGCGCGATATTGAAATCCGAACAATTCTATACAAAGTGGCTTCGTTGTTGCAATAAATCCTTCTTTATAATATTTTGGAACCATGCATTGACAGTTCTTGGCTGGCCCATTTTACGAAGTGGCGGATGATGTCCTCGTTCCTTGTATCGCTCCACTATTCTTCTTACTGCTCTGCCCTTTACATGAGGTCTTGTTACAGTCCCCGCAGCACCAAATCTCTGTTCGACGAGGTACGCGACGGTTACATGTTAGACTTGCTTTACTCAAAGTATATGTCACGCGGCTGAAACAGGAGCTGATAGGTTGTAGAGGACCCTGCAGAATTGGTATACCATATTTTGTAGCCCTGTACTATGCGCAAAATCCAGCCTGATAAGTTGTTAGACCAGAAGAGAGTTATATCACATCTAGCTCTCCTCATTCTTTGGAAGCGGAAGATGTGACGAAATTGTGACTGATGAAAAATCGGGAACTTTTTGAATATTACTTTCCACGACATACCCTCAACTCTAATATGTGCATCGCTGCTGAAACGCTATTACCAGAATTTAGCATCTCCAATTTGACATGTTTTCATTTTTGGTCAAAAGGGTTCCTGGGGTAAATATTCATAGAAAGAGGTTTTTCTATGCTTTGCCAGTGGTCTACGACGTATCTTCTTCAAATGGCATGAGCCCACGTGCTGTGGCAATGCAACGCAGGGTTCTGGGGTAATTATTCATAAAAAAGAGAGGAGTATCTCTCTCCCAGCAACTCTTTCCTGTCTTCATGAACTCTTTCCTCTTTGATATTTGGTTGATCAAAAATTTCGATAGGGTTTTTTGAAAGTTCATGAAATTTCGATTATTAATGGATACAAATGATGCACCACTTGGTAGTAGTAGAACACTCTAGAACCTTCTCCTAAAGAGTATATATAGGCGCGCTTCCTCCTTTAGCTTAAATTCCACGAGACCATGTTCGATACATCATCTTCTACGAGTGGTGCCGCAGCACCGGAGCAACGGCAGCCACCGTTCGCAACATCAACATTGTATGGGGAGGGAGACACCACTACCATCACTGTAGTCCATTGCTGGTTCGCTCGCTTCAAGAAAGGAGGCTCCGAGGGCAAGCCACGGTCTGAACGCTCTCTCGCTGTCGGCGTCTCCATCGTTCTCGACGAGATCAAAAAGGATCTGGAAATTAACACCCGCAGTCTTGCGACGAGACTTGCGTGTGCCCAATCAACCGTTGCCGGTCACCTTCAGACCCTCGGTTACGGAAAAGTGCTGGCTCGATGGATACCTCATGCATTGACCGAGAACGTGCGGTACACCCGGGTATCTATTCGTCAGTCCACATCGCAATGGGTTTTGGAGGATCTAGTTACTGGAGATGTAAGCTGGATCCTCTATGACGCTAACAAGCCCCGCACCGTCTGGCTGCTGCGAGGAGAACAGCCGTCGATGCAAGCCGAGCTCCACCCCAAAAGCCTCTCCTTTGCTTCATAGAGGATTCAGAAGGAATGCTCTACTACGGACTGCTTAAGCAAGGCCACGTCGTCACCGCTCCCTTTTACGCTGGTCAGCTGCAGAAACTTGCGGAAGAAAGTGGGAAGAAAGTGGTTCAAGAAAGTGGTCTTTCGTGCACCCCTTCCATGACACCGCTAGGCCTCCTAAGGGCAAGGAGAGTTGCGCAAAATTAGAGCATCTGGGCTGGGACTCGGTTCCACATCGGCCTGGTTCAGATGTTATTGCCCCCTCAGATTACCACTTGTTCCGGCTACTCAAGGCTTTCCTAGCAAAAAAACAATTCGTTAACTATGACCACCTTGAACAAATGTTCGATGACTTCTTTGGCTCCCAATCTTCCCAGTTCTGGGAGAAGGGCATTGTTGACCTGCCCGTTAAGTGGGACAATGTTATAACTAACGGTGATTATTATATTGTTGACTAGCTTGCATTGTTTGTTGAGTTGTAAAAAAAATCTCAACCCTATCAAAACTTTTTGATCAACCTAGTATTTCACCCCACGTTTCCTCTTCTAATTTCACATTTTTTGATTTATTTCATTTCGATTAATTATTGTGTGCATTTTTGTTGCAGCATCGTTAGATTTTACTTTTGTTCAATAACATGCGTTCTGTTCTTTTTCATCCGTCTTCCTTTAGGGGAACGAAATGGGGATCTTGTTGTGACATTACCGATGCTATCATTTGTTTTATTATCATTGTTGAGGTAGTTTTAGTCCTAACGTAGAACCGAGATTCCTAAGCTGTATCTAGGTACTCTAACACCTCGCCGATTGGATGGCACAGATGAGGAAAAAAGCTTGTGCGTGCCGCTGTTTCTAGTTAATACTCTTACACACGTTCTTGCAAACCATATTCCTTGATGCTGAGCTGGACTCTGAATTCCAGCTGTCACCATGGATGCGGACGATTAGCGGTTTGTAGAGTGGTTGAGCACTAATGTTCAAATTTATGTTATTTGGAGATTAGCTAGGAGTTCAGTGCTAGCCGAGCATTCCAACATTGCTACAGAAACGTGCGAGTCTCCCGCTAGTCTTGCCTTACATAACGCGATCAATCGAGAGTCAAAGAAACAGGGAGAGATGGCAGGCAACTCAGTCTAAAGTTACAGTTTACAGCTTACAGTACGGTTTACATTTTTTGAGACCCCACTCATCTAAAGCATAGTGATTGCTCATGCTCTAATGAGTGGGATTCGATCTAAAACTCGTAGACGCAGTTTCGGGATACTTTGCAGTGTAAACTGAAGGATAGAGAAAATGACGATAAATGAGTACTTACTCGAATTTTTCGCTGTATTACACAAATAGCGGCGTGAGAACCCTTCTAAATGGGGGGTTATGGAGGGAAAAGGAAAACGTCGCTTGAGAGCGGAATTCGTGGTACCATTTTGAAAGCCATTTTGTTACTAGCTCACTATTCCGCGAATTTGATTCCCACCGTCACCATGGACATGTTGTTACCCACTCTTCTTTATAGGTGGGAGAAAACGCCGTCGCCATTGCGCCAATAGGATCGCTTTGCAGTGTGGGAAGGCGCATCCAAAATCAGTATCCAAAGAAAAACGTCTGCACTATAATCTCATCAAAATACGACCGCTTCGGCTTGGGATGAATCACTTGTGAAATATGCCACATAAACTAGTTGCATATCAGCATCAGCGGAGCCCAAGATTCGAACAACGAATTCTCATCGATCCTAAGGTTTTTCAACTCCGCGAAACGAAGAGGCTGCAAGTTATACACGTTGGCATATTGTGAACTGTGATGGGCAACACTAAAAAATCTATAATTTTTTCCAAAGCAGCAGCGCTTACGAGAAACCGTTTGAAGTTATTCGTCATATGCGTTCAGAAGAGGTGGTGTGTGCTTCTTAGTAAATGCTACATAAACCAAATGTCTGTCAATCAATTCGAAATGACATTGAGGAAACGATTATTAATCAGAGGGGGGGGCCATTGATATGTAGAATGCTCCTAGGTCACAGCGAGAACATTGTGGACAAACGATACCATAGCCGAACGGTTCAAAAAGCCGAGAAAAATGTTGTGGACGGCATTTTGGATGTGATTTTTCATATCGCGCGTGCATGAACTTGTTCTCGTTTCTCATGAACCAGTCGGGCCGCCCGGCTAGCGCCGGGCTTCTCTCCTTCTTATGGTGTCGCCCCTTCCTGTAAGAAATTTGGTATGCATAAATAACACTTCGGATTCTTCTCTTTTTTTGAAAACTCTACACACTCAGTATTAGCTCCGTACTGGGAGCGGTTTTTTCTGTAAGCCATCTTCGCTGTGTCCGGATAGAACATCGTATAATATCACAAGGGCGATTATGTAGAAGAAAAATATAGATGAGCTAAGGAAGCGTACCTCCATGGAATTTCCGTGCAATTGGAATACTCTGAACGCCCTGAGGTCAAATTATCAATTTTTGCGCAAACCCCGCCCCCTGGGCGGGGTTCTTTCCTGCCATCTATAATAAGTGCTCCCATCCTGTCGCCTATATTCCTACCAAATTTGAACGCTCTAAGGCCAAATTGACAATTTTCGCGCAATCCCCGCCCCCTGTGGGCGATTTCTGGTCCTGCCACCTACAGTGAGTGTTCCCATCCTGTTCCCATTACTCCTACCAAGTTTGAACGTTCTAGGTCCACGAGGACAGAAGTTATGAATTTCCGCCTAAACATTCATTTCGCATAAACCCCGCTCCTTGTGGGCGGAGTCCAGTCCTGCCATCCTCAAAAGTGTTCTCATCATGTTTCCAGTAATCCTATCAATTTTGAACGCCCTAGGACCAATTTGACAATTTTCGCGCAAACCCCTCCCCTGTGGGTGGTGTCGGTTCCGCTACCCGCTGTAAAACCCCTCCCCCTGTGGGTGGTGTCGGTTCTGCTACCCGTTATAACTGTCCAAATCCTGCCGCATGCGCTCCTTAAAAATTTGATCCTCCTAGGTCCACGGTGACAGAATTATTAATTTCTGTCAAAACCCCGCCCTCTGTGGGCGGGGTCCTTTCCTGTCGACTATAGTAAGTTAAAATTTGAACTTTTTAGGCCCACAGGGAGAGGAATTGTTAATTTATGTTCAAACCCCGCCCATTGTGGGCGGAGTCTGGTTTTGCTACCCTTCATGAGTGTTTTCATCCCACCGCCGGTACTCCTTCCAACTTTGAACTTGTGGATCCACGGGGACAGCAGTTATAATTTTCCACTCAAACATTTTTTCGCACAAACCCCGCCCCTATGAGCGGAGTCCGGTCCTGCCACCCACCATAAAAGTTCCCATCCTGCCGCCTGTACTCCCACCAAATTTGAATGCTCCACGGTCCACGGGAGCCGGAGTTATGAACTTCCGGTCGAACACACACACCCACACACAGATAAACCAACAGACACACTTAGCGCGTTCTATATTGTGGGAATGTATGTGCAAAGTCTCGAAGAACTCCTTCGAACCTCCTAATGGTTACCTGCTTTCCTCGCTCATCATAATAACCATAACAATTGGTCCCTATAAGAAAAGGTATGCATGACCTTCTGCAACGTCATGAGGGATTTGCTCCGAATCCTGTGTAGTCCATCCTCGTAATGTTGGCTCAAATTGGATTCCATAAGTGTCAGTTGGCTTGTTCTGCTTGTTGCTCACGTAATGTCACGATGCTCGAATTTCTTAAACAAGTACGATGACATTATTCAGGATGGCTGAAAAATATAGCCGTGAGGTTTGGCGGTTGCTAGCAATCTGCTGATGGGTATTTTCAAAAACGTAAGATTCTTAAAATATCAGATTCTTAAGAAGCACGAGAACTGTGTTGAACAGTCGCTATAAAAGTTTCTGCGCATCCGCCCATCATCGAGAACTTGCTCAAAGAAAGTCTGAAGTTTTGTGTCACCGCAAAGCGACTCGTCGTTACCTCTTCAACCGTTCAAAATGTTTCTGCTGCTCTCAGGACTCGAGAACAAGCCTCTGAAATGCCAAAAAGTGGACGAACGAGAACAGTGAACACAGCGAGGCTTCGTGCCATTATTAGAAAGAGGATCACCCGCAACGGCAGAGTCAGAATGAATCGGATTGCTTCTGGCCTCCACACCAGCCGTCAAACAGTCCAGAAAATTGTGAAGCGCGTCCTTAAGGTAAGCGGTTATCGGCTTCGTCGAGGACAGTTTCTCTTCGAACAGTCCAAACAAAGTTAGCTGATAAAATGCAAAATGAATTCCTCGAAAGTTTAGGGCGCGCCGCATTTCTAACTTGATCTGGACTCGTGAGGAAATCTTCATGGTAGAACACGTCCAAATCGTCAAATCCAGAGACGGTTGCCGTCAAAAAGTGACAGCAGATCACCATAACGTCGTCTTGTGTACAGTAGACTATCTTCCAAAAGTGTGATGGTTTGAGCCATCAGAGCCATTTGACATCAGAAAGCAAAACAACAGGTTTTCATCGACACGAATGCGCATGCGAATGCGCCTACAGTAAGATTGGACCCCTTGCCTCAAAGTTGGCGGGAGCGGTGCTGGACTCGCCCTTCTCCGGGTACGGGTCGAGGACAACTGGCCTTCCTCTTCTCCAGACCTCAGTTCAATGGACTTTTCTGTATGGCGTATTTGGAGAGCAAGATCCATGGACGCTCCTACCGCTCGTGGGACGCTCCGAAATTGGCGCTTCAAAAGGCGCGGGACAACATCGACGTCGACTACCTGCGGCGTACTGTTGGTTCAGCCGTCGAATGTCTAGAGGTCTGCGCACGAGCAAAAGGACAGAACTTCGAACATCTGCTATCCTAAGTGATCATGTGGCTCTACTCTAAACCTTAATGAAGCTGTTTGTCTTTTGCTCTTTATCTTTGAAGTTACGTATACAAATGTGGCATCCTGCACTTTTCAGCCCCCATATATACCACGTGTGGATGGTTTTGAAAGTGAAAGTTGAAGTGAAAGTTTGTTACTGTGCTCTATAACGGAAGGACAGAAAAGTGTGGAAGAGGTAGAAGTCGGAATAGGAAGTAGAGATCGGTTGAACTGCTCCCTATTCCCTTTTTTCGACTCCAAGGGAATGGACAGATAACGACAGACATTCTTTATACTCTCTCGGGATAGATGGTAAACGACATGGAAATTGCAACACAGTTCCGCGAAATTGACCGAGCTTCAATAGGAAAGGAAACTTCGAATGATGTATTTCGAGGGAATGTGGGAAATACAAATGAATCGATGAGGTAACTGTAGTGTTCTAATCCTTGTGCATTCCCCGGTGAGGGCTTCTAGCCTTTTAAAATTTGACACTTGGACTACGAAGGTGGACCACCCTCCGATTTAAGGACCCATTCTATATCAAGAGAACTTGAAAGAACGTAGTAGATCGAAGTCTCTACCTATCGTTTTTTTCTTGATTTCAAGCATAGGCTACCGTTCAGGACACTGCAGTGGCAACTACTATTACTACTGAAAGAACGACAACTGACTATCCTAAAGAATTGCTGCTAGTTATAGAGACCCTCAAAATAAACGATCATCAAATCTGTTGGAGTGGATGTCATCATACAATACATGTTTCCTATTTTTTGCGTTCAGTTTCTTTTACAGCAATAATACGAAGTGCATCATAATTGGGGACTAATCGACAGAATTATTTGCTTTGTTCCTGATCAGATTTATAGATTTGACATTATAAGGGAGAAAGGATGCAGGCCAGTTGTCTCGTCGCATCAGGCAATCAAAGAGTATTCATGGATGGGAACAATTCGTCAGCGGAATGGGGACACTCATCATCCCGAGTGATCTTCTCAAAACATGCTACCAAAAACGGTGCCCCCAATATGCATTTGCATGCCTCGCTGAAATGCCTTGTTTGAAGCGATACATTGGGTTGATACTTAATTGTGGATTTTTTGAAAATTTTCATCTAGAAAACGATGAAAATATTGATTAGGGACCTTTTTGAGTCATTGCTCCGTAGCGTTGCTACCACCTACGTCAAGTACTGCTTCCCATTTGAAGGCAGTCGGTCGAATCCGCGGGTGAAGGATTGCTGATTCTTGGAGGCGATCCACGCTTTGATTAAGCAGATCTCGTTCCTTAGTTGGCTCTTGCTGATTGTTCTACCGCCGAAAAGCTCGTTTAGATCGCGAAGTGACTCTGCTACATTCCAAATTTTCTCGAAAAACAAGAGGATAATGTAGCGAGTATGTGGATTTTTTTCTCGACGCATTTTTGTCGAGGAGAGCGAGAAGGTTATTTTTACGAAAAACACGAAAACAGCACTCAGATTGTATAGAGAGAAAAAAGCGACGAAATAATCATCCATAATTGTGCATCAACCCAATACATATAATTTTCTGGCAATCAATCTAACGAGACACACAAACGCGCTTTTTGCAATGAACGAGTTGTGAAGAATAATATGGTCACCCCAGGTCACTTTTACGCGTTAGGCGAAAATGTTCATAGTTATGGAGGACATGAAAACTGATGAGAATTTATAGAGATAAGAATGTTTAAGCTACGCTGAGCGTATTCAAAAGGAAGAAGATGTGTAGAAGGCACGGTTCACGATGAAAAAAATTACTGAGTTCTTCTTTTAAGAAGATTCAGCGCCCCCCATGGGTGGTGGAAGGGACCCTCTCGCTCCCACAATCTCGGCGCTTGGGGCATAGTGGAAGCCCAGTCGCTGCCGTAATTCGCTTTCCCGACCCTCGATCGATGTCACGTTAGACGAGTGTCGAGACAGTAGAGGTTGCAACTATACGTTCTAGGACCCACACACAATCAGCTGATCGCCGAGT
>UZAF01019195.1:0-26085 GCA_900617895.1 Haemonchus placei
ATCCCTTCAACTCCTCATTTTGTTCAATTTTCTTCGGGAAATAGCACAGACTTGAAATCTGGTCAAAGTTTTTTGACGATAAATTCTCACGTCACTTCATCTGCCGCCCCTTGCTTGATAATTCTTTTGATTGTTTTCTTTGTATCTTGTATCACACTTTAGGGAAACGATAGCCACAATTCCCACCAATACGTAAAAGATACCGCTGATAGCGATAGTGACTCTAAAGAAAAAAGAACAGATTAAGAAGAGTGCCAAGAGAAATACATCATGAACATCAACAAGTAACTGCTCCGATTCTCAATCGCTTCGACGCCATTCGAATTACGTTTCAAGTTAGGAATCAGTTTTTAGGAAGTGTGAACACACGCGCCAAGCATTGAATCGGTCCAGGTCGTTCATTGGCTAGCAGACGGGCCCAAACGAGTCATTCGATGCCACCCCTTAAATCGAGGCTCACCCGGACTTTCAGTCCAAGCAGAGTTCAGTCGGACTTCTTACAGTTGCCGTCTCGATTCTTGACATTCACTGCAAACAATACCATATGTGTAATTTCACTTTTACCCCCAAACTGTCAAATTCATTAATTTTTTTTCTCATTTTTACGCGAGGTTTCGCAACCCGTAATCGAGGGCAGTGAGTATTTTGATTGCGCAGCCAATCATTGAAAAAAAAAACCGAGTTTTTGCTTTCCAAAAGGGATGGGGGTGAGAAAGGGGGCGTGGACAAGAAACACATTTGGACTACAAGTGATGAAACTAACAAAAAGAAAATAGCTGTTATAGCAAAATAAAGCAACAGTATAGTACTAACTTAGAGCTACTATAATCGCGATGATGTTCTTCACGACTGTAGTGCCATTTATTCTTTCGGAGAGCTACTTGTTCTTTGCAGAGTAGAATGTTAGTCTTTCAAATAAAAAGCCCCTCAGAAATGTTTTATCCAAAAGCTGACCGCAATTCTCTCGTCGTAGACCACCAATACCCGGCGCTATTCGTTCGTGTAATGCATTTCTTCTTAACTTCCCCTTTCGTCGGTTTTTTTGGTTATTCACGTAGCAAAAAAAAAAAGGAATTCTGTGACGAGGGTGGGAGGGTGAAGGCAAGGATAGAGTGAGATTGTTTACGTTCTGAGCCAGGGAATGTAATGTAATCAGCACCTCTTTTAACACCTACCACAAACAAGGGTTAAGAACGATCCGCTCGGCTTGCTGAATCTCGTTAAGAACCACGAAATCGTGGCAAGATTTGAATTCCGCTTCGTTTTCAATTGTTTTTTTTATGTTTCGTGAAGTTACCCTACGAAAGTGCTTATTCGACCAGCGATTATAAATTCTGATGGTCTCCTATATGGTTGGCATTTGGGAAGAGGAGATTTTCACAAATGACAAGATCCGATCCTGTGAGATGTAGTACTGCTTTGTCGTAGCGCCCATTAGCACTGGCTAACGACTTAGCACATGCTATTACAACGTCGGATCATTTCATTACTCTGGATGTTTAACCTACGTTCTTAACTGCACAACATGACTGCTTACATGAAAAGACGGCTGATATGAGAGATGAGAAATGTTGACGCTTGTCAATAATAACTGCCGAGGCCATCAATATCCACGAAATGCTGAGTCTGTCATCATCCACAGGCCACAACATATGTTCATATTCAATTACTACCTTTGAAAAAATATCGTTCTTCCCTCCGAATTTTCTAACTTTTTTTGTTTTCCCTTTCTTTTGCAGTTCATTTTACGTCCTTTCACCAACAGCCATATCCATCCGTTCAGAGGCGCATTCGATTGCGTATCTTACTTGCCAAGGCCAACTCGTATAGAACTAGCGCCTTCCATCGCTCCTGGCGGGTCTCCAGCCAATCGACAGTAAGAATAGAATGCCTTTGAAACTCTAGCGATACCAGATCTATGATTTGAAGAGTCATTCTTCATAAAAGAAGGGCCAGAAAGTCGCTGCCAAACCACTGACTATCCTCATAAGAAAGATAAGAAATGGTCACAACCAGCTCGAAAGATTACTATGGAAGCTAGCCGGTCAGCTAAGTCTTTATTCGTCTCAGTCCCGATCCATCCGAGTCTGGTGAACCTTCCTTGCCAGAATGATACAAGACGCATCAAACTTCTGGTTAGACTTCTTGAGAAAGCCTGACTATCTATCCAGCCACCCTGGTGTTCGTTTGACTCCCTGGGGATCCAGTGGCGAACCTACCCGGCCAGCAGTCATCACAAAGTTGCATGACATGTTCAGCCCAGCTAATCTTTGATCCTTTACCATGTGCGGAAACGTTCGTGATCTTCGCTCGTCGACTGAGTTCGTAATTCATATTCCCTTCTGCAACAGCTTTACGGGGGTAGTCTGAGCATTGCCGTTTCCACAGCTCGCCTGGGGTTCATTATCTTGATTCATTTACTAAATAGCTACAAAATAGCTTTCGTCAATTGACTCCATCCCTAAGAGCGATGTGGCTAGCGTCTGCTATCTTGTATCCCCTGATACAAGGAATTCCGTCGTAAATCTTCCAGAGAGTGGACGGAAGTAACGGAAAGTGGTCGCCTAGCCGATTAGGAAAACATGCATGAGTAGAGTAGTCGTAAGATGAATGCAGACGGCGTATTGACCAAGAGTCATCAACAAACTCAAAACAAGCGCAATCAATATTCATATTTCTTTGCAAAAAACCCCAAAGAGCGCTTGTATTGTGAAGTCTTGAAATTGCCGGGCCACCTGTCTCAAGCCGTCTACACGCCAGCTAACGTGGGTGGAGCAAAGACTGGATTGTCATATATTCCTCTGGCAGAGCTGTAAGATTGAATCCCTCACCCCAAGCTAAGTCTTCTAGCATTTCAGGTCTCTTGAACAAAACTAATTCGAAAAGTAAAAAAGCTGGTTCATCGAGTAGCCTGCAACCTTCTTTCTATGCACTTACAATTAGCAGGACCAGCGGGCGTAAATGTATCTGGATTGCTTGAGTATTATCGAAGGAATTGGAATATACTTTTTAAAACTCATTTTATCAAAATAAATAGAAATAGCGCATGAAGTACAGAAAATAAGGCACAGAGCTATTGAGAATAGCTTTGCATGCTGACAGATATAGCTTATTCGGACTCCATGAGGCCCGATTGAACATCTCTCTCCGAATGGGCCATGCATTTAGCTTCAGTGAGGATTGCAGACCTTTCGAAGCATATTTGGTCTACATTATACAACGACTCACGGATTCAGTTGATGAAGAGCAAAGAACATAGTTCGGATTAGAGGGCACCAACTTCGCTCACTCGGAGTTTTTTAGGAAATTTAAAACTTTTAGCCTTGTTTGAGCTTTTTTTCGCAAACTAGTAACATATTCCTTCACTCTTCCCCTACCCCTTCGCCTCCCCTTTTTCCTCTCTTTATGGAGCGATCAACATCATGCCTCAAACAACGACTAAATCATTTTCCGCTGACATACCTTGCCGTTAAAACACTTGCCCATATGCGGCGAAGACGTTATTCCTTGTAAGGTTTATATTGCATTTACAGACGCCATTATTCTCACCATTAACCTACTTCTCTACATAAACAGGCGTGTTTTTATAAACAACTACTGATTAATTAATTACTGATTAATTACTTTGGAACTACTGCGCTTTCCTCTTTCGTTCTGCTCGTTCACTTCACAAGCAACGACAGCTTATTACATTCTGAATTTCTAAAATCAAGCCCTTCCTCTTTCCGTAATACAGGTTTCAAGAATGAAAATCGAATACGAGGCATACTAAAATCAATCGATCCTAAGCGTCTTAATTTTATCTTGCTGAAAACCAAAGCTAAAAATCACTACCTCTGCTCTAGGCACAACCTAGCTCCCCGCTTTCCTTCAACCCTTCTAAATTTCCCTTCTATACAGACACCGAAGAAAGGCCCCAATTTCAGCATCAAGTTCGCTCATATTCTACGGCGAGATGGAATGAAAAAACAATTCAAAGTTCAAAAAAAAAGTTACGTCAAAACAGAACCTGTCGTTTATGATCGTTTCAATTGCATATTACTGGCTGGACGACTGTGACGCAACAGTTTCTGCCAGCGCACAGAACGAACTTAGAAAGATTCCCAACTAAACTTTGTAAACATTGCTAGCTTCAGACATCCAGTTTTGAAAAGACAAGGCATTCAGTTCTGAAAAAGTTCCTCTGGGAGCACTGTGATTCACTGATTTTGGGTACTACTGTAACTCAGTCAATACTACGGTCATACAAACTCCGCCCCCAGCAACAGAAGAGAACTCAATTCGCAAGCACAAAGGCTAGCACAAATAAACACACAAAGGTCAGAAAGATTCTTTCCAGTTGTCCGTGACGCCACCTTAATATCTTGAGCGGAAATTCCAAGCGCCGGGGAACTCGTCCATTCGTCTCAATCTAAACGGCACCCAATACGTAACGTATAGGCATTTCGGATAATCCTCTCCGCCCATCAGCGAAACCCCAAACCTAACTGTCACTGAAATGCAAAATTGCACCGTGAATGTGCTTTGGATCGGCGCAATAGCTGGTCAACTCTCTGATTACAGCTGACCGAACCTTCTCCCAAGATTTAGCTACTGGGGGTGCAAGCGTGCTGCTGAAGTAAAACGGGAGCACACTTAATTCTGCGTGGACTGGCGTGGTGACGACACCATAGTGAGTTTATTTAAAGAATCGCTATAAAACTCGAAAAACAGATAAAAGATCAGAAACCAAGGCCACGGCAGCGATACGTTCTCTTCTATTAAACCACTTTGACAGACTAACTTTTTCTATTGATAAGATCACAAAAAGAAAAGAAAGGGCAAACAAATCGGAGTTGTCATTTGAAAATGGTAAACGTAGAGTCCTTATGACCACTGAAGCTGTTAGGCAATGTTTATCTAGTGATTGTTATTGGCCGCATGTGAGACATTATCGAGATATTTCTGGAAAATATGGTAAAAGCCGATTTCAGCCTAATTTCATTATCTGGACTGAAAGCTGCATCCGCACGAGAGAAACCCACGCTTTCAATGATTCACGTTACCAAGAGGGTTACTAAAAAGCCAGTGACGCAAATGATGTGATAAGCCTCCACAGAAGATTTTCGTTTTACTCTCTAACACAACGTCTTTTGAACGTCGGAGAAACACTATCCAACATTGGACCGAACGATTTTTTAATGGAAAAAAAAGAAAAGGAAAGTTGGAAACGAAGAGTTTTGAATATGAAAAAGAAGCAAAATTGAAACCCACGAACTGTTGCAGATGCCGAGCGCATACAAATCCATCACCACCGTTGTTACCAGGGCCACACAACACAAGTGTTTTCCCTTGAAAAACAAACATAGACCGGATAAAAAAGGAGGGTACCGCTTTTTAAAGAGATTCATAGATTTGGTAACTGGTCAACGAATCCTGTATGTCTGTCCCAACGAAATTCCTTCAAACTAACTCGTGATAACAAAAAGACAATGAATCAGCCTTCAAATTCATTTTTTCGGCCCTACAGGAAGATAGTCTTGCGCGACAAGACTTCGAATAACATGGCGGCATGCTACATCCAGAAAAGTGCGATTCCTGGCACTTCATAACATCGTGGTTTCAGTTTTGATAGTACAACGAAACCGGTAAAATCGCCAAATAAATCGCCTCACTTCTACAACCATTAAAGCTCTTTCAATTTTCAAGATCGTTTCAGCCACATTCCCAAATTAATCTAATCTTGAGCTGATTCATGCCAATATTAAAATACATACCAGAATGAGGAATTAGTCGGGGTATGTGTCGCTAGCTATCAACTAGAAACATTATAATAGTTTCGAGACAGAAACAGCACAGCAAGTGACAGGTTAATTGATGTAAGGGGAGGAATTCTCTCTGACAACTCGTTCCCTCATGGCGACCAGTTTGTTCCCATATGTACTATGAACTCAGCATGTTCGCAGAAAAAACCACTCTACTGAATTTTTCTGACTGCACCGTTGATGACGTCAGCTTGGCTAAGCTGTAGTTAGTATTCAGGGCAGCACGCAAACCTATGTATTACACAACACAAAAAAAACTACCAACAAATCAATGCTAATTCCCATAATTGTGTGCTTCTCCAGTTATTCATGAATTACACTTGAACATTGCGTACGGTACCTACCTTTTGAATACTGAGCATGAACAGCTTTAGCACATGCTAATCCGGCTAGTTCCATCAATTGTTCGACTTTGAAGCCATACTTCGAAAAGAGTTCCTCGTCGATTTTCGAGGCTTCGTTTTGCCTGGAACAAGCAACAGCTTCATTAAGTCTTCGGAGGTTGTGGGATTCATGCTCAGAGAGAAAAATGCTTCTGACCAACGTCACATTCATCGTTCAACTAATGCATGATGACAGAGTTATACGTCACCGACCTTCGCGCTATGATCGCTTGACAATCATCGTTTTCGCTCTAATAGGATTAAAGTTAGTAATCCGTTCAGATCAGATCGCATATGAGAGCGATTTCAAGCAAAAGTAACGCTCGGATCGTTGAAAATTCAAAAGCTCCTAGCTTGCAGAAAAAGATCAAAATCATAGCTTAAATTCCAGATAGTAAAGGTGGGGATGTATGAGGTGATGCGCTGGCTATAGAGGCTGCATCATACCTACACAGACAAGAAGACCAAAATCCGCTCTTGTCAAGCAAACCGTTCAATTCACGGCATCGAGTAACTGTCAATAGACGTTTCTACACAAACGAAGGATCTCAGTAAATAGCACTGCCCATTCCTTTGCATCCCAGCCCACCTTCGCCCTCTTCCAAACCGCGAGGTAAAGGGCAGTCGTGCAATGTGCGCTGGCTATAGAGGCTGCATCACACCTACACAGTCAAGAAGACCAAAATCCGCTCTTGTCGAGCAAACCGTTCAATCCACGGTATCGAGTAACTGTCAATAGACTGTTCTACACAAACGAAAGATCTCAGTAAATAGCATTACTCCATCCCTTTGCATCCCAGCCCACCTTCGCCCTCTTCCAAACCGCGAGGTAAAGGGCAGTCGTGCAATGTACTCCATCCCTTTACCTTCGCCCTCTTTTAAACCGCGAGGTAAAGGGCAGTCGTGCAATGAGGAGCAGCACAAGCGGTTAACAAATTTTATAGCGGTGATTGCCTAATTAAGAAGCAATACCTCAATTTCGCTATGATTCATGAGCTGTTCACTTCAACATACGATACTTCAAATAACTTTTTCAACTGACAATTGATCTTTCGAAGCAGGCATCGCTATTCGCACTGAGAACTCCATGTGCTACTACAATGAACGCGTGGGAATTCAAAATCGCATAAATTTCTTGCTATATTCGATTTGCTGCTGACTGTCACGAAACAATTCTGTAGGTTGAACATGCCTACAGTTTTCTATCGTTCTGAATGGAACAACGCAGAAAAAATAATAAAGTTAAAGTGATATTTTTTACCATATCCGTCAAGCATCCTTGTAACATTCTGACGACTAAACTTTTCCTTCTTCGACATGAAAACTCTAAACACCCACACCTTTTCTGAGTTCATCCACACGCTGAAACTGACACTATTTTAAACTAGACTGCATAAGATGTTGACCAGGTAGGCGGAGGACATGTGCGAACTGCACGTACGCGTCAAACGGGGAACAAACAGCAACTCTGGGACAGCAGTCGAGTTACAGCACGGTGTCAAAACGAGGTTACTGGATCAAAACCGGCACATTGAAAGCTCAAATGAGCCTGTTTCCATCAATTCCAGGATTGACAGACTTCTGCGAGGCAGTCCCGTAAACTGGTAGTCAAAAGCGCATTACAAAGGAAAAAGAACTGTTAGCAACGAAAAGAAGTGCGAACTAATGGCAATGGCACCACGGTTCACCAATTGCCACAGCCGCACAACGTACACTTTCTTGAAAATGCTCCTGCTTACACTCAACAAGGTTTATAGATATTACAACGGCTCATTTCTACAATGGAACGAAAGTGAGCAGTTTCTAGGAAAGGTATTTCGGGAGCCATATTGGTACCTTGGGGTATGTCTCACGATGAGCAACATTATGAGTAATTGTCCAGCACTAGTAAATCCAACAACATAGCAGCTACTCAACACAAAATATTGAAATGGTCATCAACTTTAGCGACTAAAGGAGAGTATCTGAACCTAACCACTCGAATGTCACCTTTCCAGAGCGAGAGGTGGAACTGTGACCAGACTGACTCCCCTACTCATACTAGGAGAACTCAGATCCCGACTGGCAAACGGCTAGCACGACCAAAAAACGGAAAATCTGGAACAATGATGCTTCCAATGGCCGGGCTATCTATTTTCACACTATTTCACATCCAGAATTATTTGACAAGGAATCGCAGAAAAGTAGGAACTGCGATAATTGTATCTCATAATAGCGTGAACTGCAAATCAATCGCCCTAAATCAATACGAAAGCCATCAATATTCTCGATACTACCCCTTGCTGTGCTATAGAGTTACTAAAAGTTCATTTCGGCTACACTTCTACCTTCCCATCTTCGTCAAATGCTTGGAAATATCATAAGAATAAAGACACCAAACAAAAATGAATTTCTCTGATCTCAAAAACAAATCATATAAAGGACACAAGTCTCATACTTATGACTTCCTCTGCATATTTACATAACCAATAGATTCAAAACGTTGTTGATAAACAAACCATGATCTTTTCACTTACATGAAGTTGTCCGTACATTTCCGATCTGGTCGAAGGTGCGAGCATAATCAAATATATGCATAAGGATTTTTCTCTACTTTCATCCAGTTTCTTTCCTAGGAATATAAAACAATGGCTCTAATCAACAATGATGCCTGATGGCAAAGAATCTTCATTTCTTCATGAATGAAGATGTTTTTGCTTGCTAGGAAAAACACGGGGATCTCTTAGCCCTATTGTAATCGCAAGCCTATCCAATTGAGCACCAGCAAACTGCCACTAATGGGAACTAGTTAAATTTTATAAATGTTCTCATATTATGGGTACAGAAAGTACAAGATGATAGCAAAACAGATAACCTCACCTAAGGTATGTCAAGTCCTTCCTGGAAATCAGCGGTACCGACGTGGTCATGACTGATCTCAGTGAAAAACGATGTAGTAGGGAACGTTGCAATATCGCCAGCGTCGGGAGTATGTACATAAACAGAATGCACAAAGTGCACCTGCTAATCAGCTCACTGGTTCAACTTTTGGAAAACGTGCTCCAGAGTCAAAAAATTTGAACTTTCCTCGCAGTGATGTGCAGGTTCTGCGAAAGTGGCGCGAGTTTGAGCATTCGAATTGGGTTGATGGTGTCTGGTCGAGGAGAGCGCGCAGTGATGGCACTCTCTTGCGTGCACTCTCTTTCTCTGGCGCTGAGCGCTACTCTCTGCTGATCGCGTGCTCTCTCGCCCGTCATGCAAGGCCCCCCCGCGTATCGAGCCCGTCGTCGCTGGCGGCCGCATCGCCGCCACCGCTGATGGCTAGGAGTGACTGTCGTCGTCGTTGTTGTCGTCGTGGAATTCTGAGGCAGTACACTCTTTCCCAAAAGTATTGGACGGCCATTCAGACCAGCACATCCCCTCGTTCACCCACGCATTTTCTCCCGCTCCGCAAGCGTTTCGTAACTGTATGATTTACTAATTTGTTTACTGCACCCTAGACGTATTGGAAATGGTTTTGGAAACAACCCAGTATGATAGGATTGTGTCACAAGTACTATTTGTTCTTGATTTCTCCATATTTTTTTGAGGAATCATTCGTTTATTGATTACTATCGATCTTCGAACAGCAGCCAGGAACTTGACGCCGATTCTCGTTCGTTGTTCCTTTCCGTGGTATTGATTACCTCATTCAATTACTGAACAAGTATAATCGCCTCTAACTACTATGTGTTGTGAACGCTCAAACTTGCTCACAAACTGGAAACTAGAAAATAAGTGTTGTTACGTCATCGTCTCGTTCTTCGAAAATTTTCAAATGTTCTCTCACTTCCTCTGCAATAAGCAATAGCGTAAGATATGCTCGTACTGTGCCATATTTTTAGCACATTCAATGTGGATGATGTTCTCGCCGTCTGGAAATTCTTAGTTATAGGGATATAAATAGGTTTGGACTTGAGCGACGCCGCTTTCGTCATAATTATAAGAACTTCTTTTTCACTGTTCTTGTTCTCTATCATGAAAAGTCACTAATTACTAGAATCCTCAAGACGTAACCGTCGTTTCGACGAGTGAACCAATGACCAGTGACGTCATCGACTTTTTTCATTTCACTCCCCAGGTTTTAATGCTAGCCATTAAAATTGGAACAAATGCGAAGCACATGTTCGCCTCAACTCTAAGATGTCCTCGTATTTTATACAAGAAGATAGAACAAGTAATTTTATCGATTTTTCCGATGACGCTGTTCTGCTCTGCAGCTCACGAGAAAATTGGCATAAGTCGATGCTTTGTCTAGCCCATGAATGAAGGCCGAACAACATTATGAGACGTGATCTCGTCAAGGGGAAGAGATTGGTGGGGAATTTCGAAGAAGACTCACACCTCTCGGCATAACATCCCTGGCCACTCCTTTAGTGGAATCCTGCACATTTCTTTTGTTATACTAATTATTCAGAGCCAAAATCGAAAAAAAAAGTTGTTCCACTCCCATTGATTAGGCGTTCATCATTTGTTGCGTGCTACGTCGTCTATTGCTCGTGATCAGTGATACCGAGTGTGAATAAGGAGATTATTAGAATAGTCAGGTGATCACTACCTCTCACTTTTAATCAAAAATTTGAAAGACGGAGGGTCCACTTTCTTCCCGATTATTTTGTGATTCGAGTATTCAATTTGAGAAGCTGTCATTTGCCCCGTTACTCTCCAGTATTCTCCTCCCTCTTCTTACTCCCCGTTACTCCCCGTTACTCGGGTATTCTTCGACAATTCCGGTTACTTCAACTTCAGTTAGTCTTCAAAAGCATCGAAAGGTGCAAATGTTGCAGTGCTGGGTGGGCTGTGAAGTTATGAAGAAACTGTTGTTTTAACGGTTCATCGATGTAGTTGTTCTATGTAGATGGTATCAGTTCTGGTCATGTAGACGAAGCGAAACTAATCAGTCTTTTTTCTCATAGTTGTTCTCGGGCTAGGTCTCTGTGAACAGAGAGGAGCGATAAGAGGGACTGCATCCTCATTTCCGCCCTCCCACACTGTTTGCTTACAGTTACTCGAGTTGTGGAAACAGACTTCTTGTAGAAATTTCCATTATTCAAACAAATAATTATATTTGTTTTGTACTTTTCCCCCTTGAATATTACTAGTCTTCACTTCAAAAATGTAATGTTTATTGAATTTTTTTGGCATTCTAACATATGGTTAGCTTTTAACAATCATCGTTGATCACATTCTATTATCTAATGTCGTCTCGCATGCTATTGTAAAGCGACGTTTGTTTTTTCGAGATTTGCAACAATCCTTTTCATTGATCGGAGCTTGTTAGGCTGTCTCCATTATCTTAATACGTAGTTGCGATCGTTTTTTCATGTGCAATGCCCAAATCGATACCCATTGGAAATACAGGCATTCCAAATTCGGTTTGTATTGGTGTAAATTTACCCGTCGAACTGTTTTTTCGCCTAACCGATTATAACCGAGCGTCGCTTTTTCTTTTAGGCTTTTAGGATCGGTGTTTACCTCTTGAAAATCATTTTACGGATCGTATGAGCGAGTTGTAAAGGCGAGGCCAGTCTTTTTATCTCTATCTCCGATTTTTTTCTCGTTTCGCGGATTCCTTTTGTGTAACTCCTTCTAGGTAGCTCCTAACTCAGCGAAGAATATGTTTTTATTGTTGTTGTCGAAATGTTGCTGCTTAGCTCCATTGATAACCTCACACGTTTTCCGATGTATCCAGGAATTGCCGCGATTTCACGACACCATCAGATCCATTATTTAGTTTCTGAGACCTTTGAAGAATTGCGTCAAGAAAGACGAAGTATTGTTCTTCACAAAGAAGTTGCGTGGAAACACTTGATGGTCATTAAGTTATTGGCTATTTTTGTCCGAAATTGGAAAAAAAGCCAATGGGAAGTATACGTCATTCCTCAGAATCTTATCATCACATTTAGCTCAATAAACATTCTAGCGCGTCAAATTAGCTATTTTCTTTCGGAAGCCGGAAAAACGATAGATGAAAATTACAATTAAATCCGTGGATCTTTGTCGACAAATCACAGTGTAATTGACGCAGTCGGTAACCTTCTAAAAGTTGCTGATAATTTTCTGAAACCGCTCTTTCGTGATTGGTGATAAGCGCGCGCCGTTCCGTTCTGTGTACTCCGATGTGTGTCTGCTCGCCATCTTGATATTGATTATGTTGCAATTAGAATTCTTCTTCATTACAGAATGTTATGAAGGTATCGACCTCATAGCACTTCGTTTCGCGATTCATTCTTTGCTCAAACAGTTTTTGACTTTCGCATATGTGTTACCGTTCTCCGCTTATCAATTAGCTTGTGACATCCCATATGAATCGATAGACCCGCATATCTCCCTGGTAGTCACGTTTATCATTATCTGAATTTGGATTTATTGTTGCTTATCGAAAGGTTTCCTCTGATTAATCATTGTATGATTCATTTCATATATTTCTAGTGAATACGACAGTGGTGCGGTGGCTGTAGGTGATCAGCCAATCTGCCCTCTCCTTCCAATATAGCTTTTTCCATCGAGGCTAGACTTTTCGATATCGGCTGGGATCGGATCACATTCTGGGCTTGTTGTGGTGAGTACAATGATCTATACGTGGTCGCTACTTTTTTGCTTGTGCAGGCTTACACTCGTACCTGCTCCACACAGTTTTGAGAGGATTCTTCGGGATAAAAAACAAATTTTTGAGTAATCCCGCTTATCAGTTCCTGTATGAATTCTCTAGGGAACTACCGTAACATAAATTTTTTGTGAGGCATAGATATATGAAACGAAACACCGTTGTATTTTTTTCGCATAAGCTCCATTCAGCCCGTTGACAATGTATTTCCGGCTTGTAATGTGGAATGTCTGAGTTCCAGAGTTTTAATTCCACTGTTTGCAGGGTGCCATGAATAAACAGTTATTGTCCTGCTCTTTGAAGGGCGGTCGGCAGACAACTACTGTAGTGGCGTCAGTTGCCGCAGATGGTGTTGATCAGCAGGTAGTTTTATTGTGGTTCCTTACACGACCTCGACTGTTGGTGTGATTGAGTATGGTTTGGTAATCGATCGTGGTAACTGGTCGCCTGTTGGACGCCGACAGCACTTTGTCTGGATCGGGACATTTCATATCTGATTTCCGGATTCAGATTTGGAACCCCGAAAAACACCTAATTGATTCACGATGTTTGAAACCATTGTATGCTAGTATTTCCTTAGCCGTAAAGTTGAAAACGATGAAAAATCGAATTTCGAAAGATTCGTAAATGAGTTTAGATGGTCTTGTATGGTAGTCAATTCGAGCTAACCATAAGTTAGGGAAATTGCAAGAACTTCGTCAAAAATTTTTTTTGTTCATTGGTTAACACCATTTGTGTGAATAGCCTTCGCATCATTAATCCACTATTTTTCTTCATTGTAAAAGCTAGGCGGGTGGGAATAGCTCACGTTGCTATAAAAAAGTGCTACATAGTCATTCTATCAAAACACTAATTACCATGATGTATTTGTAAACTTAGTACTATCTTGAATTTCAAGAATGCTACCGATCTGCTGGTTATTCACTTTAATCTTGTAGAGGGATGGGTTTGACAACGTTGGGATGAGATGTGACACCTCATCAGATTTATATTGCCCTTTGTTCGAAACATAGTTTCTAGGTTATTGAAATTCAAGATAGTACTAAGTTTCCAAATACATCATGGTAATTAGTGTTTTGATAGAATGACTATGTAGCACTTTTTTATAGCAACGTGAGCTATTCCCACCCACCTAACTTATTTATTCAATCTTGTTATGTTAACTTTATATACCGGTTTAGTAAAGTGAGTGCTTGATGAACATGGTTTAGGTCGAAGTATCGTATTGTGATCAGAAAGTGGTTGGAAATGGCTCTTTCGGTGTCGTATTTTTGGCAAAATTGCAAGAGAACAATGAACCGGTCGCAATCAAGAAAGTGCTTCAAGATAAACGATTTAAAAACCGAGAGCTTCAAATCATGCGAAAGCTCTCTCATCCAAATATAGTCAAACTCAAGTAAGTGGATTGTGGTTTTTTCTCTGAAGCTTGTTGATTGTTTCTTTCTTACGTTTAGGGAAGAGAAATCACTATCGTTCCTTTTTTACGTTTCACCAAAGAAGCGATGAGTGGCTAATTGCTCGTTAGTCCGTATTACGGATGATTAGTCTTCATAAAAAGTTTCATCATTAATCCTCGATCTAGTTGTTTTGTCGAATAATTGCAACCGCTGTTCTTTTGGAATACCTTATTAAGACGTGAACTGGGGTAATGTTTTGAATTGAGTTGAGGCTTACGAAATGGAATTCTGGAGCTCTAGCGATTTCTCCTTTTTTCAACGGCGCATCTTTAAACGAAAAAATGCGAATACATATTTCCGACAACTTGTCTTTGTATTACATAGCTCGTTACTTGCAACAATTAATTATTAATTTATAACTTATTACATTGTGCATAGGTTTCTTTTTTCGATTTTTGAACTTTGTTGGGTGTCTTTTTTCAAATTTTGTACTGTACGTTACGTACGTTACAGATATTTCTTCTATTCTGGTGGTGAGAAGAAAGACGAACTGTATCTCAATTTGATATTGGAGTATGTTCCTGAGACTGTATACAGGTAATGATGGGAGTAGTATTATTGTGTCAACTTTTTGAGTAAGAACTGTGTTTATTGATTCCATGGTGTTCAGGGTGGCTCGCCACTACTCGAAGCAAAGGCAGTCTATTCCTTTAATATATGTGAAGCTATATATGTATCAGGTCAGTTGCAGATCCCCATTAAGAAAATTGGCTTATTCAAATTTAGCTGAAAAACCTCAGCTTCTTATCAAGCGACCTAATCCTCAATGTTCCGGTGTTTCTTATGATTTTGAAGTTTTTTTTTNTTTTTTTTTCTTCAAATGACATAAGCACCTTGTTGTCACCGCATTCTTTGTACTATCCTTCTGTTCCCTACTTTTTTAACATCAATTTGAAGTGCTCAGTCAAAACATCATGTGCTCCATTGAAGGCACTCCTACAAACTATCTTCAAAACAGGATTCGAAGCTCCTTCAGCTCCCTTAGGTTGAACTTGCGAATTCTCATGATGAAGTTGCCCTCTCTAGCATCGAACTCAGTAGATGATAGATACTTCTTGCTATTTCGAAACCGTGATATATTTGGTGTGGATCTTTCAAGTGTCGGGAGGGATGCGAGGATGTCAGAATTGGTAGTAACATTCCCGCACACTGATTTATGTAAATGCACATTTTGTGAGTGAAGGATTTGTTGTGAAATACGGAGTTAGTATGGTAACATTGGTGCTAAGAGCTGTTGGCAGTGCACCTGTGTTTTCGATTAATCAAAGGCTCACGTTTGTGCGTGAGACTCGGGCTGACGATAGGTCATCAACCTATTGTACTCCAAGAAACGTTGAATGCTGGGCTAAAGGAAACCCTTCCGTTCGGGATGCTGACCAAGCGGTTAACTGGATTACTCTCGGAATC
This sequence comes from Haemonchus placei, assembly GCA_900617895.1. NCBI lineage: Eukaryota > Metazoa > Nematoda > Chromadorea > Rhabditida > Trichostrongylidae > Haemonchus > Haemonchus placei. The sequence goes on from UZAF01019195.1 coordinate 15,677, forward strand.
CTAAGTGCAACATGGCTTCAGAGCCCTCTTCATTTATTTTTATAGAGCTTGTTGGTTTCTATACGCATGAGGCTAAAGAGGAGCTATTCATGAGTCTGAATCAAAGCATGCCTTAAATATCATTATTAACATCGGTTCGCTGAAGAAAGTTCTGCTCCAAATTTTAGGATTATTTAGTTTGAGTTCAAGAATTTACAACGTTCCAAGTGACTGCATGCCTTCACTAGGTGTTTAGGGAGATTGTTGTGCAAGATTACGGCGTAAAAAATTTTATTCGGAGTCGAAAATTATTTTCTGGTTTTACCTTCTGAAGATTCTGCAGAAGTTTTAGCTTGCTGAGCTAGATGTGATCACTTCGCGCCCAAATGTGCTATTGTCGTATTGAACTGAAAAAAAATGGAAAAAGGTTATCTAAAAAAAAATCCGTACTCCATTCACTAAAGAATTTGCTCATGAATATACATTTTGTTTCAGCTATTTCGTGCTCTAGCCTACATTCACGGAATCGGAATTTGTCATCGCGATATTAAACCACAAAACCTACTCATTGATCCTGAATCGGGAATTCTAAAATTGTGTGATTTCGGCTCAGCGAAGTACCTAGTCAAGGTTTGTATACGAGCTAATGGTAGTGTTTCTCTTCTGATGACACTGATTTTCAGTTAATTTCATGTCCATCGCATTTTCCGACTTCAAGTCCTTCCTATATTATAGCGATCGCTACAATTCAAAAGCATTTCTCGTTATTAATAAGGGGGACTGATTTTGTGCCGTAGTAGTGGTTGTGACTTTGTAGCAGGAGGCTGAGAGAGCAAGGTCTCTTCTGGGTAGAAGAAGGGGACAACAATAGCCCGACATTTCTGAGATTATTTTGGGGTTTCACCTTCTCATAATAGTGTAATTTATTTGAACAAGTTTGTGCGTGAAGTTGGAGGTCACAGTTGTGATGATCTCCGGATTTTTTTGAACGCGCGCTGCTTTCGGGCACCTCAAATGGTCGATGAAGGGCTCTTGTTCGTTTGAATGAGAACTCAAGCGAACCATTCTTTCAGTTATCCTAATATAATAGTACTTCTTAAGGGCATTGGATTGCAGTCGTAGCTAGTGTAAGTATTTTCATTCGCAACATTTTGCTTCATTAGCTTCACCTATTAATGTTGGGAAGGACCTATGCATTACTTGCAAAGCGTAGCCAGCATAGTGAAGGAGAAACTGTCTCTTATGCAGCAGTGTAGTGTTAGTTTCTCTTATACGGTTTTCGTTACCTTTTTATTAACTGAGTAGGTATAAAAAGTTTGTTCGGGTTCGCTTAGATCAATTTTGAAATGTAACTAAAGTTAACTCAAATCAAAAGAATCATTTTCTTGATCGCTTCACTGTTTACCCCTTCGGTTTGATGTTTTCTTCCGCAGCTTTGTCGTTGTTGGTTCCCCATACATTCACTGTGGTCGCTGGTTATATGCATTCATTTTTCTAATTTGTTTAAGGGGGAGCCTAATGTGTCCTACATCTGCTCTCGGTATTATCGTGCTCCGGAACTCATATTTGGTGCTACCAACTATACAAATTCGATCGACGTATGGTCAGCTGGAACAGTGATGGCCGAGCTTTTGCTTGGTCAGCCGATCTTCCCTGGTGATTCGGGTGTTGATCAACTTGTAGAAATCATAAAGGTAAACACAGTGCATTTAATTTTCGCTATTGATACAAAATCATGGCATTCTTCTAGGTACTCGGTACACCGACAAAGGAGCAAATTCAAAGTATGAACCCTAACTATAAAGAGTTCAAGTTCCCGCAAATCAAAGCTCATCCATGGGCAAAGGTTGGTTACGATTAACGAATTGGTGTGCCAAAGGAAGACATTGTTTGAATTAGAGAGTTTTTGTTAAGAAAAAAGGGAAGTAGTGGAAAGGTAGTGTAAGGCTGCAATATAGGATACCCTTTTGTTATGGGTTTTGAAGTATGAGGTCTGTCCTAGTCCTGGTGTAACTGGCCGCGAAGCCGGATACAACCGGAACATTTTAGTGAGCTAGCACGTTCTGGGCTGGTCGTTTGATGACTAATGGACCCATTTTACTAATTTTTTTCTTGTTTGTTTCATTTAATTGTTCATTGGCATTGCGGTTCATGTCGCTGAAATTCCTACAATATAACTTTTTTCTTTCGTTCCCCTCTCTTTGTCTTTTAGTGGCCAACAGCTCGTATTGTTCTTAGTTAATTTGTGTTATTTTTATTTCCTTCAAAACTTAACAAACTTTGTTTTCAAAACTCCTAGTCTTCGTAAAACAGTTGCACCTTTGTTTGGATAGTTTATTCGAGTCAAGCTCCCTGTTTTTGTTAAAGATAGAAAGGAAACAAAAATAAATAGGCAAATGAAATTTTCTTTTTTCTTTTTCATAAGAAGGCTGATAGCGCTTAATCGCTGGGTAAGGGTAGTGTGGAAGCGGACGTAAAAATGCAGTGAAATGGGAACAGTGGTTGTGACTTGTACTTTTGACTTTAATTTGTCACATTTGCTAAGCTCTGAAGGCTCTTCTCTTCGCAAAAAGAACAAGTACGGTAACTGTATACGGCTTCTACGAGCTACTCTTTCATTTGCTCCTCAGAACTTGCTAAACTCATTGGGCTCGAATTCATAAGTACAGGCGGTCTTATCTGACAGTTAGGAAAGTGGACTGTAATAAGAGCTTTGTCACGTGTAACGGCCATCAGCAGCAAGCGATCATAACAGTATGTTAGGAATGAAAGGACAAAATTCATGCTAGAGGTTTTTGTTCAAATTTAAAAAATTAATCTATCCATATTTTTTAGGTGTTTCGTGCTAGTACGCCCCAAGAAGCTATCGATCTAATATCAACTATAATCGAATACACGCCAAGTGCTAGGCCGACACCTCAACAAGTATGTGTTCCTTCTTTTTATGCTTTTAAAATCTAAGAGAAATTAGCACTCTTTGATTTTTCAAGCAATTAGCAATGTTAGTTCGATTGAACCTAAGAAATAACATGACATTTTCTTCTTCAAAAGTGCAGAATTGCCAAGGGAGTGTTCGGATTTTGAGAGTTCATTAGGGAAAGTATTCCAACTTATATTTCACGATGTTTATGAGCATAATGGTACGCCTTGTCAAATTTTTGAATGAGAGCCTCATTTATGCTTTCTCTTCCAGGCATGTTTACATGCATTCTTCGATGAGCTACGAATGCCGGAAACGAAGCTACCATCCGGTCGGCCTCTACCTCCTTTAGAAATGGATAGCGGCGATGATAATCGTGCAGGCCATGGACATGATGGATCATCTGAAAGCTGAAACGCCCTCAGCTTTATGTCTGTCATTACAATCTCTCCATATGTCCTCCGTCTCCTCAAGCAGAGCTACACGTGTGCCCTGTGATGCGCCGCGCTCTGGTCTAGCGCTAACTAAACGCACAGTTCTATTTCTTTTTTTCGTCCTCGGCGTTTTGAACATTTTTTTCTCATTGATGATTGAATTGTGTTTCTTTTTGCTCCGTCTTAACAGAGAGTAAGTGACACGAGATCATGTTAGACTATAGTCGCCTCGTGTCGCTTGAATTTTGTGACCCCTCATCATCGTTTTCTGTCATTTCCCGATGAATTTCGTTTGTGTGTGGCCGATCGCAGTCCCCCATGTCATTGTTAGTGATGTGCTAAGCGATCTGTGCATCATCCTCTTGTACATTTACATTTTACTTCTATTTTTTCTCTTATTTTCTATTTGTTTTTAGCCTCGTTTCTCCCTTCTCCCTTTCATAAACGCACACACATCTGACGTCTACTCGTTCGCGATTCTTCGTTCATCGTGAATTACACAGTCTAACCGTTGTATTTGTGCTATACAGAGCAAAGAGCAGCCACCGCAGGCATTGAAATGCACGTCTAATTTTCAATCGAATCTTGTGGCCCATCCTTGAGAGATCGCGTTAGTGTATATAAGTACTGATGGTATTTTGGATGAGTATCGCACAGCAGAACCATACCCACGCACAAACTTGTCACCCTTACCAATAGACCATACTCTTTTAATTTATCGCAAATATTGATTGTGGAATTTTGTCTACATTATCGCATCGTTATGATTTTATCGCGGTGAAACGCTCTGTCTGCAACGATTCCCTCATCGCCCCTCTTTACCCTCTAGAATTCATCACCCAATCATTTTGATAGCTCGTCGTTTCATACTAGGGTCGACAGTGATGAGAGCTGCTTTTCCAGCTTCCAAAGACTGTCCTTGAATTTATAACTATGTAGAGCCATCTAGTAGAGATTGTCTCCATCTTTTTGTCGTCCCTCTCTTCTGTCTCCCCCTTCCTCTATGTCTCCTTTTCTTTGATTGTTGTTCTGAAACGGTCATTGAGTGAGGCTATGTCGTGTATGATTGGCTCATAAACATTAAATACGTTAACAGGAAAAGTGTTGGTTCGAGTATACTATGTCGGCTTCATATAATTGCAAGGTATATGAGATTTTCATGATTAAAAATTGTTGAATTCTGTATCGTGATGTGTACAGAGGCGAAGAGAAAGAACGCAGGATTCTTTTTTTCATTTTAATTCTGATCATGTTTTATAAACTTACAACATGGCAAAAAAAAAGTAGGGCTCTATGGAGGTTTCGATAGTCGAGTTCGAGTTGCAGCTTCCATTCCCTCGAGTTGTTCCCCCAGCTCCAGGGCGTCCTGAGTTCCCCAGTTACGGAATCTGAACTATGCGGTTGAGTTAGCTCAAGGAGTTCATCATCGTCCGCACTTTCTACTGAAAGCCATTAAGAAAGGGAGAGCAAGTGGGATCTTGTGTCAGAGATTTAGAGCGCGGTGATTGGAAATTAAAGGTCCGGGATCGAGGCAGAAGTTCTGCACCTAACTCGCCATTCTTGTAAACTGATTGCGATTAGCTTACCGATGTTGCTATTGAGACGCGTACAATTGGATCACTTCACTTTTTTCCTCTAACGGAAGGTATTCTGTATCGCTGAAGCGATTAGAAATGGCTGAATAGTTGACCTTGTCTCAGTGATCGCTGTTACAGGCTTTAGTGATGGAAGTGCATTTTCCAATAGTGTGGAAGTGAAATTTGTTTTAATACCGGAAGTTTTTGTTTCAGAATGTTCATGAATAGAAAAAGACCGTGCGTCATATGTGGGGATTCACGTGAAGAGCAAGGAATGAGACATGCGTAACTGTAACGAAAATACTGAATGCTATCTTGGTCGCATGCTCTCGGCATATGACAGCTTGAAGAAAAATGTCCATGCGAAAACTATTTACGACAGCTGCCATGGAAGTAGAAGATTCTCATGTGATGTTCATTATGTTCTTTTGGTAAGTTATGATTGATCTTCAGCAATTAGAAATTGGAATTGTTTTGCTAGTATTTACAAGTCTCTCTCGGGTTCAATAAGGTTTCCGTATTTTTTCTTCTTTCTCTTTTTTCTTTTCTTTTCTTTTTCTTTTTCCTTATTTCTTATCCTTTCTATCATCGTTTCATCGTTTATCACTTCCATATATCCATCTTGGTCGGTGATTATGATCGAATATTAGAAGTGTGATGCTCGGAGAGCCAAATACATAGCGAAAGTGTTAGTGCTTCTTTCAAGGTCTCATGCCTTCTTGAAGTAGGGATCAACGGGATATTCCTTGATGTATAACGCTGAACACATTTTCAACATTTGTTATATCACTGTTGCAGTCAAAATATGTAGCCGCCGAGATAAAATTAGTTTGCTGGAAAGCAAATCCAGCATTTTGTTGATTGGCTTTTGGAAACCCTGCGTATGTACGAAATACCGCCTCATAGAGTTGAATTTGAATTTGTATCGCTATGAAGCTATGCTTCGCCATGGCACATCCCCTCAGATAGATTCAGTAAAGATCGGTTAACAGATCAACGGCATTCGTAAGTTCCAAACTTCTGAGAGTAAAGGGCATGAGACCGTATATGGTTTACCACCGTTTACCACCGTCGAGTTCGCCATAAAGGTGGATTTTTCATTTTCCTACTTTCTACCCCATTTTCATTTTTAAGTAGATGCAATATAATGATTCGCTTTTAGATCAGTGCTTGCTATAGAAAGGGATCTTCCTCAGTTTTCAAGTGCCTTTTCCAAAGGTATCTTGGTACCAGCTGAAATCTATTTACAGCCTCTAGCCCAGTGAAAATCGCGTTGGTCAGTTGCTGTTTACGAGTATGAGCTTCCTTGCCAACCAAGTTCAAAAAATCGCAGGTTGCTTTAGGGTAACTACTTTATGTTGTACAAGTTCGACGATTCCTCTGAGCCTGAACAACAATTAGGACGAGTGTAGTCACAAGCTCACGAAGTCCAGCAATGGTCGCCTCAATCGCAGGGTCTATGGATGAAATGGAGGTGGATGCGGCCAGCCATATAGAGTGCTTTTGCAACAGTACAACCCAGAGCGTTCGTTCTGAAAGGCAACCCCAGCTAAGTGCAGTCAATCCAACCGAAAGCTTCAATAGCTATGACGACTTACATATGGGCCCAATGGACGAGGCAGTGTAACTTCGTGTCTTGCAGTAGGAACGAAATTGTCGCGTCGCGGCGAGAGACACCGCGCGCGATGGAATATAGCAGAATGCAGCAGCCTGCAAGAAAACAGGAACAAAAGAACTAACGGTAGAATTATGTCAAAAGTAATAATCACATAGCGATTGAGCTGTATGAAGAAAGCTAGAACTGTGGGTAAATGGTTTGGCAAATGGTCCGCGACAGCCGCGTGCGGCGGATCGATTACATAAAACTGTCCTACAGCCCGTCTCCCACGCGTTGAATCTACCGAAGACTGCTTTCCGGCTCACGCCTTTGAACAACTTACAGGTGAAAGAGATCGAAGGACAAGCCTATTTACCGGTGGCCTCTTCGAACACCGTGATGAAAGAGCCAAATTCAGAGGAGCATGATATGTGGATCTTCCTGTGACCAGACGTAGTAAGCTCATGTCGATTATCATTCTGGAAAGGACTATTTCCATATTCTGATTTTTCTAGATCATTTAATTCACAAGCATCAAGTTCTGAATACTACGGTTAATGGAACAGAAACTGCCACCCTTCTGGCTGAACGAGGGGATAATGTGACAGATCAAATCACGTAACTTCATTCTGGTGGTTTATTGCTTACAGGGATCTTTATTTTAAGCTATATATATATATATATATATATATATATATGTATATAGGCTCTCAAAAATGTTGCTCCGTTTGAACAGTTTTCGCCCCTATTAATGCTTCCTTTTATGAAGGTCTTTTTACGATCTCCTAGTTTTTGCTCGTGACTGGTTACCAAACGCTATAACTTTTTCAAAATGTTGCAATCCTGCGATTGTAGTATCATATCTATACCCTTGCATCATTTGTTTATCTACGTATTGATTTATTGTGATGTGCTCTAATTCCAAGTATAATGCCTTGCTCCCTATGTCTCATCGCAATCTGAAGAACCAAACGGGCTGACTTTTTTTTGTTGACTGTTGTTTTTTCATTTATTCCATCGTTGAAGTGCTTTACATGTTGGATGAAAATTACTGAATTCTGTGTAGTTTGCATGTAACTGGAAACAATGACACCCAGGGTTTTCATCCCTTATTTAAACTGTTTTCTACCTTTTAGCCTTTTTCGTAATAGCGTGCTGATGATCCTTCACATTATTATCATTATTCGTTGGTGGAATTGGAAGCCAGTATAGTGAAAAGAATGCAATTTATTGGCTGTACCCGCCAAGCGACCGCAACACCTCCACCCACCATGTGTGACGACGGGTGTGTGACAAGTCGTGCGTCCGAGAGCTCGCCGACAAATTGCGCGGCGAAGTTCATGGCGAATTTGGACGACTGCGGCGTTTACCATTGGGGCCTAAATCTGAAGTAGGGTAGATTAATAAGGTCAGCTGATCCTGCTATTCTACTATACTTCGAAATTGGGCCCAAATAATAGGCGCTAAAGTCGTCAGAATAGGTATGAACTCCGCCGCGCAATTTGCCGCGCGCGCCCTCGGACACACGACTTGACCGTCCCCCGTGCACGACGCGTCACGGGCTGCTTTCAGACTTCGACGTCCGTTCGTTCGTCCGTCCGTCGCGTGCATGCTGCCACGGCGGCGCTAGGCAGGTGCAAACAACACTAGATCACGTGGCAGCCCTGTCAACACCTGTCTACCGCCGCTGTCGCAGCACACGCGCTACGGACGGACGTCGGTTGCCCCGTTCAAGTCTGAAAGCAACCACAAACTTCTCTCAATGTTATGTATAAATTAACTAAGCCGGCCAAGCTTGATAGAAATCAACCCGATCATTCGATTGCCACCGCTCAAGTGGAAATAGAATGTTTCTCTTCTCAATAGTGGGGATCAGTTCATTCTGAAAAGCCATTTTGATTCTGATTCGAGGGATGGCTTGTTTCATTAAGGGGAACCTTAATTTTTGTTGGGAAGGAATCTAACGGACTCTACCAAACCAATATTGCCAACTCTCAAGTGAGAAAACTGCAACACTGACAGCTCCAAGGCTATTTCTATGACGGTAAGCCAGTTCGATAGTGCCAAGTTCTACAACAAATCATAAATTATTTGCTAGAATAACGTAGTACGCTATAGTGTCTATTCTTCTACGAACACATGTTATTTTACAACTAGCAGTAGTGGTACTCTGCAGTCTTCAAAGGTATCTAAAATTTGTGCCCAAAAGATGCACACGGCGCACCTATCAGGCGCTGTCCAGCGCTATACTTTGTGGCTATGGAATCGATAGGGTTACGTGTTCCAAGAACTTGTACTTCTACACTATCATTTATTGGTTGAAAACTTGCTGCCGATCGACGGCAATGACCGCCCACCAAAGACATCCAGCCAGCCATCGATTTCAGTGGGCGGGGTTGTGCGCCGTTTACAATTGTCGTGCAAACTGGCGCGCCTTTGCTGTTAAGAGCGTTTTGAGATTTTTTCTCCGATGCTTTCATATTTAGTAGTTTTAACAACAATCCGAGCAAGGTGTTCGGTTAAAAAAGTAAGCCGCTCTCGTTGAATACATTGCCTGGACAGTTAGTGCTCGGTCCTGTTGGAGAGAGATCGTTTGTTTTTTTCCCTTGAAAATAGAAGGCTGTTAGTTGCACCAATTTTTCATGGGAAGTGAACGTCAGCTCTTGGTTAAGAGATTGGCTTTCTTTCTGAGATTCATCGCTTAGTGAAAGTATCATGAAGGCTTTTTGTAGTGTTCGCTTATGAACCAGAATTATTGGTGTGGTTACCTGCTCCTTTATGATATGACCGTAAAGAAGTATTTAATGGAAAATAACGAGGACTGGATAACCATCCATTCTTTGTAGAGGCGTAAGAAGGTGGAAATTCATCGCGCCTGAAATTGCTGTCTCCATCTTATTGGTAGCATGAATGCACCAGAACTTCACCCTTCCGATTCATCCAGTCGTTCAAGGTGAGCAGAACCAGTCTTACCAGAATAGAGTTATTTTTAGTGGAAAAGAAAAGTATTAATATAAGCCTCTAAGCTGTAGTAGATTATGATGTCTGAATTGGAAAGCAGTGATAGTTTCTCCTGCAGTTGGTTTCACTTTGATTCTGGATTTCAGAAATTTCCGTCCGAAAATTCTGGAATCCAGAACTAAAGTTGAACCCACTGGTGGAGCTGTCGACAGTTGTCACAAAAGTTCGTTGCGATCACGCAAGAAATATTTCGAATTTGGAGAGTCGTGGATAGACGATCAAGGAACTGCAATATTACGGTATGCGGAATTCGTAACCTAGCCGTTCCAGTCGAGTTCCAAAGAAACAGCAAACATTCTACTTTTAGTCGCTGAATTGATGTATTATGTAAACTGATAAGTTAATATAAACTTAATGATATTTTTAAGACATCCCAGGGTGTTCAATGACAGGAAGAGGATATGCGTCATATGTGGGGAATCAAGTGATGAACGAGAAATGAGAAGCGCATCTGCTACGAAAGTGCAAAATGCGATTCTGCTGGCATGTCTGTCAGCATGTGGAGGTTTAAAGGAAAATGCGGATGCGAGAACCATTTATGAAAACTGCCATGAGAACAGAAAGTTCCTATGTCATCCTCACTATGTGCTCGCGGTAAGCTGATTTGATTACTTATGTTTCATGTTTGTTTCAATGTTTCAAATCTAGGTTTATAATTAAGTTTCGTACAAATTCGACATATGCCAAAAGCGATGTGTATGCAGCCACACTCCGCCTCCATTGCCGCGACGCATGAGTCACGCTAGCGGTAGTTGACGTAGCTTTATGGTTGCATCATATGCTGCTCTCACACTTCGACGTGCGTGCCAGCACGCAGGTGGAAACGCAAGTACAATCTAGTGTGCGGCGTGCGAGCGGCTATGCGACGGCGGCGCTAGAGA
>UZAF01019196.1:7289-26078 GCA_900617895.1 Haemonchus placei
ACACACACATACATACACACACACCGACACACCGACACACCAACACACCAACACACCAACAGACACACTTAGCGAATTATATAAAAAAGGAAGGATAGTGCTTGTTGGTAAATGTTGGAATGTCTACGACAATCTTACTTACAAACGACATGGTAAATACCAAAGGAAAATGCTCAAACGAGGTCCAGAGCTGATCTTCACAAAAGAGGGTAATGACTTCAATTCGGTGAGATCACAGAGGTAAGAGTTGGACCGGCACTTATTAGAACTAAATGGAGCACTTGAAAAAGCTCTCTAAAATTGGTGAATCGTCAAGCAGTAATGATATGCTTTGACGAGGTCAGACCGCAAACATTTTTAGTGACTGAGCAAAAATCACTGAATCCTGACTTGAAGTGAATCCATCATCTACCACATAGTCCTGATCTCGCGACATCCGCACTCTGCTTATTTTGGTCGTTGCACAAGTGCTTCAACGGAGAAATCCTTAGCGAAGTTGATGATATCAAATCCCCAAGTGGTCCCGTTTTCTGGCCAAAAAAACCGGAACCTCTACGAGGGATGGGTTATGGGATCATACGAGGAAGGAGCAATTAGATAACTACAAGGAAGGCAAAAGATAACTGAACAAAACTGGGCATATATCATTAATCAAGGTTCGTTCAATAAGATGAAAAGTTTTCTCGTGAAGTGCTCCAAAATCGTTGTTAATTGGTTTCTGGACTATTAGCTCCATCTCTTGCTTACCTTGAGAATCGTTGTAGCTTTCTGAAAAACCAAGGCTGACAGTAGAAGCTTCCATTGCCTTGCAGGAGCTTGCCGAGCCTAAACTCGCTCAAGCGCATATGTTTTCTGTAAGAGCGAGTGTCAGAAAATCTCGCATATGCCAGCTGCAGAATCTGTTTTTTTCGAGGCTAAGCCTAAAAAAGGGTTGAGTGCTCGAAGAGCTTGTCGTTCCACTTTTAATTATGAAGCCTATTTACGATAGCTGACAAAAAAGACCTAATCGGTCTCAAAATTAGAAGGAAAGAAGGGGAGAAAAAACAACTCTTCAACAATCGAAAAGGGTCAAAGACAATGTCATGGTAGGTATAGAATTACAGGTCCTTGAGCAGATCATCTTTCTTAAAGGCACAGTTCACGATAATTTTGGGTAACCCAGAATATGACGAAAAATGGAAGATAAGATGGAAAATATTGCGATGGAGGCGAAGGAACTGCGTGGATCGTGTTCTCGAAGTGAACAAAGGTATGGAATTTTGGTAAAAAGGGGGCTAGACGGAAATGAGTCCGGAAGAATGGAGAAGAATAGGGCGTTTGGAAGAGCTATACAATGTATGTCATCGAATACATGTGGCCCCTGGTGCGAATAGCTGACTACGGTAGGCAAAAATTCATTCACTTGTAAGCATAAGTAAGCAAAAAACCCTAGTTACAGCAAAAATAGCTCACCTTTTTCAGCCTTTTGAGGTAAGAAATTGAAAAAGGGATCGCGGCAGCAGAAAGAATAGCAGAGGAAAAAAGAATGGGAAAAAAACATCGCCTAATTACTCGGCGATCAGCTGATTGTGTGTGGGTCCTAGAACGAATATTCGCAAGCTGTAATGCTTCGACACTCGTCTGACGTGACGTCGATCGAGAGGCGGGAAAGCGACTCAAGACAGCAGCGGGGCTTCCACTACGCCCTGGCCGTCGAGATTTTGGGAGCGAAAGAGACCCTTCTACCACTGAACCGTGCCTTCGAAGGGCTGCAAAGAACCTCTCCTTCTACCCAATATTATTTGAATATGGGATATGAATTAATTACAAGGAAAAGTATTAGATAACGAATTTAATAGTCGATTATGACACAATATAAATATGACCATAAGTTTCGTTTCCAGGCGCTTCAGCTTGAGATATAGAGATTCCTCGTTGTAGGCCTCGAATTTCTGAATCCTGCTGCCTCAGTGTTTCTTTCACCTCAGGATCCTATTTATCTCAACAGATACATGGCATAACTAGTTTAAAAAGGCTACAACAGTAAAATGACAATAACAATTGGGTCTTGGTTGTCCTCCGATTATGAAAAGTACTCGCTGGTTAACGTTACCCCCGGAAAACAAGTTTTTCTATACCATAAGTGATATCACCATGTCCTTGTGATTAAACGCTTTGAAATGGTTACAATATAATTGGATAAAAAGATAATTAAATGAATCGTAACGTTCTCTTCCATGCTATGTCGTTAAATATCGCAAAGGCTCTATCTTCGCACTGTGAAAAGGTGTAGGAGAAGAGAGGAGATGTGTTTCTCATAAAGAAACGCTGTTGATGCCTGGTCATTTAGGAAAATGTCATCAGAGTGATAAATCATTTTGTGGGTGTCACATGTAGTATATAAATGGCATCCGTAATTCAACATTCCCTCTTCCTCAAAGACCCTTGCGATTTCCTTCGAACATGGGTCTAGACTCAGACTCAACGCACCAAAAGATTTCTGACAGCGAAGCTTACAAAACCGAAGTGGAACTGGCCATGATCAGCGAACTGGTGGATTTTGTCAAAAGGTACGATAAATTCTGAATTGTAGCAGGAAACATCCAGAAACTGTTATATATGTGTTTTCACACAGTTGTTTTCAAATGTACAGTGTGAAATGGATAAGGAAAACAAGGACGAAGCATTCCGTGTTTGCTGGGGCACTGCCTCGTTCACGAGTATACCTACTTGAACTACCCCAGATGCTCATAAAACAACATTCTTTCACTCTCTGCTGCTTCATTTTTCAATTGCTGTTGAGAAAATACTCTAGGAGTAGACTTTTCCGATAAAAACATGAGTTCTAAGTTTTTTATAACATATAAGCTAATTTCCAAGGTGGTCCTCATAATGTGATATGTATTGTCTTCCACCTATGTTTCTTAGCGGTGCTCCAGGTTCCAGGTTTGTTGTTGTAAGAAGGCAGTAGAGACCCTTCATTCTGAAAAATCGACAGGCAAGTTGAAGAAAGCCACATGCCTACCTTTCCAAGGACCGAGCGTAGATCTGTTTCCCTAACCTTTGTATACGAAATCCCTCGGAAAGAGCTCAAACGATTTGCAAACAACATTCGCCCTGGATGCAATGTTCCCTGTATGCTTCTGCTGTGAAAAGGATGAATAAGCAATTCAGTTATATCCAATGGTATCAAGTATTGCCTTTTTCTAGTTCTCCTTTGCGTAAATCTCGCTCACTTGCAGGGCCCGCTGTTTTCTTGATTTGTCGCCTCTTCTTTCTACCTACGGCGTCTTCTGCCCTTAGCTTGCTTTCAAAGAGGTCCTTCTTAATAACGCCCTTGCATTGTCGTCAACAATTGCTTACTGATTGCATTGTTTCCTCACTGTGATAAGAAAAAANGCCTCTTCTTTCTACCTACGGCGTCTTCTGCCCTTACCTTGCTTTCAAAGAGGTCCTTCTTAATAACGCCCTTGCATCGTCGTCAACAATTGCTTACTGATTGCATTGTTTCCTCACTGTGATAAGAAAAAAGTAAACAAAAACAGTGGGTAGGCATGTTGCCTATAGTTTACCCAGGAAAATCGGCATGAAACGTGACGAAGAAGATTTTCTCATTTTCATTCGCTTTTCAGTTTCCCAACTTCCCATTCGCTGTCTTCTTTTCTTATTTCCGATTCTTTTCACTTCACGCTATATGCTGGGAACTTTGTTTTCGTAACTTGGGCTCTATTATGATTACAACGAGAAATATGTGTTATGGTAACCGTTAGTTGTTTTGACGCTGAGCGACATATGAAAGGCTATAAATACATACTACAAACAAATGACTAGCTGACCCTAATGAATCTTACTGAGTTAGCACAAGATTAATGAAGAAGCCTTGTTATTTTGGATAGTTTAGTTAATCGTTATTTTTTAAGACAACAAGGTTGCGACACCACCGCGAAATCTGTGAACCCTCGAAAAAGCCCATACTGAAATCCTTAGCTGCTCTCTCGTAGCTGGCAGTCTCCACTCAATGATCGTCATCTCTGATTGCTTCGGACTTTCATACATCTTTTTCTAGAACTTGTTGAAAAGCTTTGATCCATTGAGAACCCTTGACAACTTCTGCGGCTTAAGCTGCTTCGAATACCCGTTGGCATAGTGTCAATGGCTTTCCTCTTTTCTTTGCTATACATTTTCAGAATATATTTACTTCAGGATGGAAAACTCTTCGATATATAAGGGTCTCATTGGTGAAAATAGGTGCGTCGTTATTTTTCATCTTTTTTAAAAATCTGAAACTGTACTCATTTAAGAAGTGCATTGGAGTTGGAATTCTGGTTCTGGGTTCCTCATGAAACTCCTTGCTAGTAATATTTTAGGCAGAACGTTTGATTTCTGTCTGGAAGAGAAACTATTTCAGCCCTCGAAAAAAGGCTTCCAAACTTCCGTCGGCCAGACTATTCATTTCCGCGGTGCTCGTTGCGTTAGGAGGACCGTTCAACTTTGGGTATCAGGTAAATGCGCCCTTCCGTTTGACCTCTTGGAGAAAATATTAAAAATATGGAATATATTAATAATTACGTTGTCGTTTGATGTACTTTTCGAAGCTCTATGCTCTTCACTTTTATTGGTGAGCTTTCGGCATATAATGCCTTCGTCAGACCTTAATTACTTACAATATATTGCTGCATACAATCAGTTACTATCAGTTACAATACAAAACACATCGAATCATACCAAGTCAACCGGAAATATTGGGGAAAGGGGGAATGGACCTGTCGGCGGGGATCTTGAAGGGAAAATGGAAGCCGCTCTTGTTCTGAGGTGACTATGTGTTATCACGTGATCAGTCTCAGTAGGTCATGCAACTCCTCTTTCGCATTGATTTCCGGCTTGATGCGGTATATTTCCCGTGCCTCCATGATTTTCCTTTCCAGTGGCCGTACCAAATATCTGTGCAAAACCCTCACATCAAAGGATGGAGCGTTTTCTTTCTCATGCCTAAGTGTACGGTGCCTGGAAAAACTGCTGTGTGGATAGGCAGCGGGATTGGCCAACGCTCTTCTATGTTCATCCAGACGAATCTTCAGTGGTCTCGCGGTCTCCCCCACGTACTTTTCTCCACATCCTCCACATTGAATCAAATAGACAGTGCCCTGGAGTTCACAGATCTTCTCAGAAGTGCAGTATCGACAAGACTGTTCGCGGCACCGTCTTTCGTAGATTCGGGATGATGTTAGGAAATCATTCAGTGTAGGGGGAGGTCGGAAAACAAGTCGAATGGGAAGCTGGGAGTTTTTGACGACGCGGTTAACCTCACGTGCCATTTTGTCGTTGACAAAAGGCACAATGAGGCTTACACCATCAGCCGTCCTGTGCGGGACCCAGGTCCTTGTATTGCCTTCGAAGTATCCGTTGCTTTCGAGGATACTTCCAATTTTAGCATCAACAACTGAATCCCTTCGCGTCCCAAGCTTCTCCTTCGTTTTCAAAAGATTCCGCACGACGTTTGCCTTCATATAAATGGGATGTGCGCTTCTAGAATGCAACAAGANGACGAGGCACTTTTTCTATACCATAGGTGTTCCTTATGACCTTCACTAATTCGTGTCTTCGCATTGAGGAATGGAAGGAATCCATCCCTTCCCGGATCTTCCCTTGTGAAGGTTATGTTAGCATCGTGAGAGTTAAGTCTCTTCAATGTTTCCACAAGGTCTTCTTCCGTCGTTCCGATAACGAATACGTCATCAATATAACGTTTGTAGAATAAAATTCCACTAGTTAATGAAGACTTCTCGATGTGGTCCAAGAAGATTAAGAAGATGATAGCAGTATTTTAAAATAATTACGTTGTTATGAAAAGCTATTGTCAAAGTGTTTAGTTTTTTTTCCGTTCCAAGCGCTCCTACCAAGAAGGGAAAGCTCTCATGTTTTACTCTTAAACTTTTTCACTGTCTCCTCTAATTCAACATCGATGGCACAGTTTACGATGGAAACGGTTTCCGAGACTTTCTATAGGATGAATTTTAGGCCCCCTCGTACACTATCAGGTCTGAAAACAGGATAGATAGGACGTTATAAAGGCTAAAAGATTGTACTGCGTGTATCCTCGGACGAGTTTCATTGTAAAGGCTGCACCCATCACGAGGGAGCCCATGCAGGAAGTTCAAACAACTTGTCATGACCAATAGCAGCGGTGAAAGGCAGCTCTGTACACTTGTGGCTTGATTTAGTCGGCTCTTTGCGCAATTGCAACAACCGAAATCTCGTCCGGATACCCCTTCCATGTTATTTCCGTCATGGTAATCTCGTCCAACCTCTATTTTCTCTACTTTTAAGGGGCCTTATTTTCTCGAAATCTGCGAATTTTTTCGCTTTCTTCACTACCAATGAACTATTCCCAACCTATACTTCCGCTTTACGACCAAAAAGAGTACCTCAAACTTCTCGTGGACTGTGCCTTTGAGTTGGTCCAATTCGCCCAACTATGCGAGCGTGGGAAACCTCTATAGAGGCGATACTTGGAGTCAATTAACACGGAAACCTCGTTTCGGTTAAACTTAAGCACGAGTTCCCTTCGATACCCTCATTCTTTGACCAGTATTTTCTTTTGGGGCTTTGCTATGTATAGATAACCTTTCTAGCCCCTCTTTGGTACAACAAGCTCCTAGTCCCTAACATGATGGTTCACCATGCTTCGTTCCAAATGGAGAACATGAAGAATAGGCTGATGTCGTTCGTACTGTAAAGGGTAGAGTATTATGAAATCAGCTGTTAAAAATAGAATCCATGACGAATCAGCGGATCTTTGATCAATACTAATTTTTCTCTCTCGCTCTCTTCTTTGCCGAACTAGTTATGATTGTCGGAAACAACTCAACATGATTTCATAAACTACCCTTTCTATTTCTATTTTTTTAAATTTATTCCTATTATTGACAAAAACTGTAGGGCGAGTTTTTATGACAACAAAACTCAATCGGTACCACGTGAATATTGAAGATCGCAGCTTTTCAGCTTCTGATCACGAATCCTTCTCAAGAAGCATTTATTCAATTCCTGAACGAATCACATCATCAGAATCATAACGAATCAATATCACGGGAGCAATTGGAGGTGTGTTTTTATGAATATATGGAGAGAAAATGGAATTTGGTCCTAAGAAAGGTTGAGTGATAGATCGTTCATGCGTGGGATTGATTGATGGTGTTATTCAGTTCTGACTGCTCCCTGACCATGCCATTGAATAGTTTGTTTTTAGGGCAGGTGGTCATTTATCATCTCGGTCTTTTTCTGGGGATGTTTGGCAGGTGCATTCCTCATTCGAGTCCTTGCCGAGAAGTTTGGACGCAAGAACGCGCTTCAGGTGAAATTCTTGAACGTTTCAGATTCAGTGGTGTCAGAATCACGATAAGTGTCAGTCAAGAATAAAATCGTAGTGATCTGTAACGTATTAAAATCAACTTTTCAGATCTCTCACGTCATTCAAATAGTTTCGTGTATGCTTTCGATATTCAGCTTTTACGTAAGTTTCTGATTCATCTGGTTCCTTTTGACCCCTCAGAATGGCAACAGTCATTGAGAATGGCTCATGGGTTGGCTGGGTACGAGTAAGCTGTTAGCTATTTCGAAGGGGCATCACCTCCGATACCAGTGACACAGAGACTAAATCACCAATATCTTCGTTATCTTAGCAAGCTCCATCGCCATGTAAAAGACACCACATCTCCCAGTGATGTAATTACTTAATTTGGTTGATCGAGTGGCTTGACTTGCCCATGAGTGCGAGTTTCTGTTTCTTCACAAAGATAGAAAATAAAAATTTAGAGAAACCTATAAAGTAGAAACCTAAGCACAGTTTGGTTGAGCATGGAAGTTTCATGAAGATAATTCATTTCAGGTAGATAACTATTGACTTATTAAAAGTATAAAGTATAGGATAAAGTCCTTGGGCGTTAAGCAATCCCGTCTGGAGGATGCACCCACACACTAGACTTCCACTGAGAATCGTAGTAGCGGATTGAATGCGGGTGTTGCCCAAACAATGACTTGCGGTGGCCAGCCGATCTACAAGCCAGCGCTTTTATCCTCCCAGACGAGTTTGGTGCTGATTTACCGAACCGGATGGAAGGCTGAGGCGGATGGAAGGCTTGTTTGACCTTCTAGGAGGATATCGAACTTCGATTCAAAACCGTGATCATGCCTGCGTGATAGTGAGCCACTTGCCCCTTCATCACCCCCGCCCATTTTCAGACTGAACGATAAAATCTTTTCTAGCTGATCAATCTTTTTTTTGGATGCGCCCCGCATTCGACTTCAATTTAGAGTTGTAGGGGCGTTTTGGATGCGTATGTGACCTGTACAGTGAGTTGCGGCGGCCAGACGAAGCACAATTCAGTGCTTGTATCATTCATTACTCATGGGTGGGAACACATTAGGTAATCCCAAAAGGAATTTCGAGAAAGTAGGATAATCTGGCCTGAGCAGGTATTGATCCAGGATTCGTCCTCCAGACCATCCTCACGTGTGACGTGTCACTACATTACCTCCTTTCTATTACCTCTAACAAATAATAGTATCTCAGGAAAAAGAGTGGAGGGATGGTTTGAGTGGGATTGGTTGCCGGCACGGCTGAGTAACGCACCACCCCTCAACTGTCCAACTGCTCCATAAAGCGAACAATTAATTCGCTTTGTCCATGGTTCTGGCCGAAAATGACTACAGTAAAATTGACTCCTCATTATACACACATATTCGTTACTGTTAGCAAACAGAAGTACATCTAATTGTGAGTCGCCGGCCCACGGCTCTTCACGGAAGTTTCGAGTGATGGGTCACGGAATCATTCGTCCTCTAGGCGTATTAGAGATATTGCAATGCCGGAGAATGTGTTATACCTATTCAATACCACCAGAGTTACAGTAAAACACATCTAGTGGATCCTGTAGATCCGGCATCTGATGTTGACACTGTCCATGGTCAAAAAAATCCTTGTCCAGTGCGCTTCTCTTCACTTCCGTTGCCGTGCTTTCGTCGGAGAGTTGTTTTGCTATAGAGCTTGCTGGAATAATGCGGAGACTGGTGTTTTAGTACTACTCTCGTGTTACTGCAATCGGAAGTGTTTTCCCTTTCCCCACAAATGACAGCTAGATTTAGGAAATGACATGACATCGAGAGCGCTAAACTTCGACTTGACCATACCGATTTTTGCAGCAAATTGACGCGGTCATCTATTCCGTTGCTCGTTTCTTGCTTGGCTTGGGAATCACTATTTCCTGTGGTATCGCGCCAATGTTCATCGCAGAATGCAGGTAGATTTTCGCTTCTTGCTTGACAATAACATTAATGCATGAATCATATTGCCTAAGGAGACTGATGGGGAACCTTTAATCATCCCATTTCTCTTACTCGAGAAAAAAAAACTAAATTTGTAAAATCGAATGAAAATCGGCCCACCTTAAAGATTGTTTGCTTTCTTACTTTTACTTACATCAAGGGCTGGGATTATCTTAAGAACATTACAAACAGAATATACCCATAAAAATAATGCTCAGGCCTCTAATAAACGGCTACGTAGCGTAATTGTGGGAAAAAGACTCCCTAAAACGATGTAAAATTGCAATTAGTCTGGTGCCAGTAAATGAGAACTTGCCCAAACATTCAGCTCTTGTCACAGCGCTTGCGCGTTCTTGGAGAAAAGGTTGAAAATGACACCTAATAATTTTGCCAAGTTTCCTTTTGAATTTTTTTTCACAAACAAGCCTCAAGAAAAAGCTATACTGTAACGGAATTCGAAGCATGGCTATAGCTTACGGTGAGGTTATTCTTACCCTTCGACCATTTATTCGGTGAGCGAACCATACGTGATCCTAGGCTGATTAGATGAATCGAGGCTCTTAAGAACATATTTCACAATATAGTATTTCAGTCCAAAAGAGTGCCGTGGAGTTACATCCATGCTTAATGGTTTGTTACTACAAGCAGCTCTTGTTGTTGGTGCTATCCTGGCAATGCCTCAACTGTTCGGAAATGGTGATGATTGGTGGAAACTGTATGCAACGGAATTGGCCATCACTACGATTGTCATGATTCTCGTAATATTCATCCACGATACCCCAGGGTAAGTGCGATCTCCCTAGAGGCACAGTTTACAGTAATTCAAAGGTAGTGCGTAGCTTAGATGGAATAATGAAGCTCATAGTGAGGGATCGTGCAAAAGTGTCGAAGAAAGCACGAAAATTGGAGGGCTCTAGGAGATTAATTAACCCTTTGACGACAATGCGGATTTCGGCGTGACGCGCCCATGGGAGCATTCCACCTTTTTCGCGCGCGCGACTGGCACCCACTGGTAGGTGACACTGTCCCAGGAGAAAATTATTTCACTGGCTTACTGAATTTAGCAATTGGTAAGAATAAAGAAAGTATGGTGGCACTCAAAATTGGGTGCCAATGTCCCATGCGCTAGTCATAGTGGCACCCACCGGTGGGTGCCATTGTCATCAAAGGGTTAATAGAATTAGTAAGAAGGAACGTATACGATAGCCTAGCCGCCTGGCGTCTCCCACATGGGCGTATATTCTTCGGTGTCCTATCGCTTTGTTGTGAATGCTGCACCCTTAACAAAGCCGTCACAACACGGCCACCTTTGGTTGTGTACTTCTTCCACGTCTGTTTTGGAGTCTTTGAAAGGTCCTGTCAAGGCCGTTTTCCGATCCGACTAGGTCCCACTCACTATCCTTGTCGGCAACTGGTCCACCCCAAGGGAAACTCTCAGAAAACTTTATCATGATCTGTACTTTTAATATGAATGAGCAGCATCTTTATTCGCACACGGCTTTCATTCCAGTAACCGTCGCTGGATTTCACCATATCTCACAAGGTCAAGTGCAGAAGTTCCCAATGTTTTCATTATTAATGGGTTAGCTTGCAATAACTGGGAGGCCACCGATTCCAGATAATAACCGATTGGGAAATTGCCGGCATCATAGATCAACTCAGAGGCTGGTGGCTGACAACTCACTCCCTGTGGATCAAGTTTTCGAGTAAACTACCACAGGCACTTCACTTCATTCCAAAAATTAGTTTGAAGATCACAAATGTACCACAGTTCCTAGCGAACTCCTAAAGTTGCTTTTAGTTACCTTCATGGCAGTAATGACGATCGTAGTGAACGTGCTGTGCGATTCTATCACAACATTAGTGGTGATGCATTGCAATCTACGTTGAAACAGTTGGATCAGGACACCATTGATTTCCAACGAGTCGGGCTTTTCTCTATATGGAAAGTGAGTAGACAAGTTTTACCAGAAGAGCTATGCTGGAAATGATGATTATTCAAGAACCCGATGGCTCGACTTGGAACTCTTGTCGGTGGAGTAGTTGCAGTTTCAATGGTCATGAGTGGAATAGCAGGTAGGCCTTTAGCCCTTACTTATCCAATGTTTTCAAGTTGACTAACTTTTTTCAGCCATAAATGCTTTTTCGTTTGAAATACTTCTCTCAACTGGATTGACCGTTGAACAGGCATCGTTTGGCAATATAGCCGTCTGTTTGATGAGCGTGGTATGCCTTGGAGTTTTCTGACCACAAATCTAGCATCTTCAAAATATTTTTATACCTGACTCCACCTTTTCCAACGGATTTCGACATTAATGTCCTATTTTTAGTTCGGAATATTGTTCTCAGCTCTGATCGTTGATCGCTTGGGTCGTCGTGTACTACTTCTTACGACATATGGCCTGCTAGCTGTTAATAATCTCGTCATTGCAGGGCTGATGTACGGTTTCCAGCGGGCTCAGGTATGATCACTAATTGTCTGTATAGCTTCCTTTGAAAAATGATTACCACGCGTCTCTGTTGGTAGCAGCGCTGTCTCCAATCATTTACACTCAGTATGACTATGGTTCAATATGATTTTCTCAGGTCACCTTCTTGAAAACATCGTTTTTCACCAGCAAATCGGAGAATCACTTCAAAAGAATATATTTTGGTGACATATTGTTACTCTCCGTTTTGATAGCCCGTTCTATGCCCACTTCGTCCCTTCACATTTAGAGCACAACTGTCACGCTGACGAGGTGGCCATATAAAGTGCACGAGGATCTTTTCGGTCGGTCCGATCCAGTCAATCGAGTCCTTCCACTCAGGCAATTGCATACCAACTACAGCGCATGTTACCCCCGATTCACTGAGAGTTAAAGGCCTGGTTGACTCAGATGCCGTCAACAAAACTTTGCAACAAATAGCAATGCTTACATGCACATCTTAACTCTGAGCTCAGCTCGCAGTTCCACAGCTGCTTCATTCGGTCAGATTTTGAATATAAGGAACTCATTTCTGAAAAATTGCGTTTATTTTGTGTGATAGTATAGCCTTATAACGATATATTCAAAATAATGGAACTGAGCCCCCCTCGCTCCCCCCCATAGTCAAGCCACTAGGATATCTGTAGTGACCTAACCGCCAACTCCGTGGCCCACGTAAACGAGAACTATATATTTGCATATGTGTGGACTGCTGCAAACGCCTAAGGCGGGGCATCATAAGCTATCGCAGGATAAACCAAGCTGGGGCTACTAATCGGTTGTTAGTAATTGAAGGGTTGATACAATGTTTGGGTATTTTCTGCTTACAATATGATCGTTTGAAAGAACTAGTAAACCAACCAATTTCATGTTCTTCGCCTTTTTGAAAAATCCTTGTTCAGAGCAACTCATTCGGATATCCACTTTTGGCAGCGGTCTGCCTGTTCAATCTACTATTTGCCGCAGGACCTGGTCCAGTGGCCTTGTTCATCACCGCTGAACTTGTCGATCAGAACTCTCGAGGAGCGGCCTGCACTTGGGTCAATGTGTTTATGTGTGCAGTGTAAGCTTCTATTCTTTCGCCATCAGCCGTTTTGATCTCATAATGGACACCATTTTCAGGAGATCTGTCCTCATTGCATGCTATTTACCTCTGAAGAATTTCATTGGCCAGCCCTTGGCGTACTTCTCGTTGTTTTTCTGGCCGATGGTAAGTGCTGTACTTGGTTTTACCATGAAAAATTCCATATTCCATTCTGCATAAGATATCCTAACTTTGAAGCAGTAGCGGTACATAGTTGGGTGAGTTAGTTGCGGTGTTGCATCTTCGACTCAGTTCACTCAGACGTCACATTCACCTGGATGTTTCCTCCGAAATAGACGATCCGAGTCTAAAAACCATTTTCACTATAGCTCAGAACCAAAAGTTCTACGGACATCATTTCCTCACCCACTCATCCGCCGGGTGATTTTTTGGAAGGGTTTTTTAAAAACTAATTGCTTGATCAAAGATGTATGTATTAAGTTGGCTGAAATTCTAATCTTAGTGATAATCGCTACACAACGATGGAGTCACCTACGCATTCCAGACAATTCCATTTTAATAAAGATTAGGGTCCCTTTTCCCTTCGTTATGGCGACACTATAAGGCTCTAGAGCCATGTAATTTCAGTCCGGTGATTCATAACGACGCCATGTTACATAAAATAAAAGAAAAAGTTCGAATGATTGACTCCTAGATGTGCACATAGACGACTATCGCCAGCAACTGAATAGATCGTAAAATATAATATTTATGTCCCTGGAAACGCTCTTGTCATTTTGGCAAGGAGTAACTAAGGGAAAAACCTGACTCATGAGGCAAGGCCTGTCTCATGCTTCATTATTTGGCCTATGAACTCAGCCATGTTATGGAAACAAAATGAAATGGAAATGGCGGGGTAACTAAATGATTAGGTCACGGAATGAATTCACTGTACAGCTCCAGCATTCCTGTCAGGTCGGCTAGTAGGAGTCCTTGTATCGACCTCTCGTACCGTGGTACTGTTGGACAATTCTGAGTGTTTGGGTAAATGGGAGTAGGTCGGCTATCCAGGAGAACCTGACTGCTACAGGATACCTTGATATTGTGCGAAACGATACAAGTGTTTGATAGGAAATGGGTGGTGTAAGACACTAGAAGGCAGATAAACATGCAATCAATAGCATTTATCAGATGGGAGTTGAACTTCAAGTGAGATAAGAAAGCACAAAAATAGCTAGTACTGTTGTTAATGGTATATCTCATTCAGGTATGTACGGTCATTCTTTTGTATTTCTTCCTGCCCGAAACAAAAGGAAAAACAGCGCTAGAGGTTCAAGAGACCTGGAAAAGCCTGCCTGCACTGTGCAGGAAACGACGACAAGGCTCTGCTTCAACGGCAGCGTCTAAAGCGTGAAGCTACTCATTCGATGTTCATTCCGTTGATTTTTCCTTCTTGCACTGTTTTTCTATGTATTTCTAAGACTTTTATTTTATAGTACATATAGGTAGAGATACATTCTATTGTCAATATCGTCGCATTCTATCATCCGTTTCATTTATATCGGGTAATTGTATAATATCTATAGTATTCACTAAATATTATTAAGAAATATAACATGAAATAAAAGATATCAGATTTTGTGGCTGTTGAAGGGGTGCTAGCAAGAAAAGAGAGGAGTTGGGGATACTGCCATGATGGCGAACAAATATGGTAGTGTTTATAGGCTCTGTGAAAAAACATAAAAGACATGTGTCCAAATTAATGGAGATGGGAAAGGTCGATCCCTGTGCACCTACTCCTATTGTTATGAGCCCAGTTGTCTGATGTACCCATTCGATCACCTGCGATTTTCGCTGGTATGCTTTTACTTCGGTGAGCGAACTCTTTCCCTTCATCTTAGGTTTTGATCCATCGATTTCAATGGACTTGACTTTTAGCACTTTTTTTTAAATATGATGTTTATTTTGAAAGTGAAGCATGCATATGTGAACTTTTTTCGTTAAAATCGTCCGATCGCCGCAATCAACGCTGATGCTATCTTGTTGAAAAGCAGAGAATTATACTCTTAAGTAAGAAAGCTCTTATGTTCGTCACTCATCGTCAACGATTTGCACTCAGCATCTCTCGAACTATCACCATTTTGTTTCTAAAGTAGCGCCTAGTGAAGTTCATGCGAAGAGAGTTACGAACAGGGTGTACAGATCTACATAAGCTTTTAACCATTCTTTGGATTAACTGAGGAATGAAAGGCCGTCTGATGGAAAACAATTGCAAGTATCATTAGATTTCAGGCTCCAATGAAGCTTTAACATATTCTCCAAGGTAAATCGAACATATTGGAAGCAACTTTTCTATCTAGAGGCTTTTTGAGGTTAGAGGTCAGGGTTGAGAACGGTACTCTGTGAAATAAGTCGCAAACTGTAATTATGATCAATAGGCAGACAGAAAAATAATAGAGGGTTTCAAGAGCTGTGTGTGTCGTTGCGTGGATGTCGGTGGACGTAATTGACCGGGAATACATGACTTCCGTCCCCTTGGACATAGAGCATTCAAGTTTAGAAGAGATACGCAGGCGGCAGTATAAAGCACACTGATGGTAGATGATAGGGAAGGATAAAAACTGGAAAGGAAGATTTAGATTGTCTGAGGTTTGTCCGTTACAACCTTCGTATTGACATTGAAAAAGGTTTCACAGGATAGGTCGAGATGACAGAGTATGCTAAAAACAAAGAGTAATAAAAACAATTATGAGAACCGAACAAACTCAGTATCATACAGAAAGGAGGAAATTTATTAGGTCGTGAAGAAAGTTCTTGCGGTTTTTGACGCCCAATTTTCAAATGCTCGCCGCGATGTTATTTGCTACTAGATTTTTGCAAGTTTTATACCGTTCTATAGCGCATTTCTTGCCCTATCCAAATATATAATCGGTTTTGCCCTGGAGTGATTCCTGGGGTTTTTTAGAAGNCGAGATATATGCATTTGAAGTTTGAGGCGCAAAACCGCAAGAACTTTCTTCACGACCTAATAGTTTCCTCCAACCTATCAGGTTTTGGCGACTACGCCTTGAAGGTAGAGTTCACCATAATTCTGAGGCATGGTATTAGCTCGAGCGGAGATTTGGAAGTCATCCTAGAGAACATGCTGTCCTAAACTGGTCATAAACGCTGATTTCAAGGAATATAAGGCTTCGAATTTTTACTTAAAAAGGCGGTTGTTTGAGTTTGTGCCTATGTAACTGACCGGGTGCCTTCCACATATGCATACTACACGTCGGCTTCCTGACGCTAAACCGTTGTAACTTCTTGTGAATCGTGCGACGGGTTTGCTCCTAGGTCGGTCTTCCAGTCGGTTTTCCATATCACTACTTTTACCCTAATCATGGAAAGTGAAGAGATGGACAGACATATGGACAGTCTGAACGAAAGAATACGAAGTACTACTTAGGTTTTGTGGAGCGGAGATGGCTTAGGGGCAAGTCACCCACTACCTCTAGCCACGGGCTCAAATGCTAAGAGCTATTTCGAACAGAACCTTGTCGTTCAACCAAGTTCGATCGAAGTTAAGCCCCTCGGTGTCGGAAGCTACTGTATGGATAGCCGTGAAAAAGGGGCAACAGCATTCCAGGGCAGCAACGAAAAGAGATCCGAGGCCTACCGAACACCACAGGAAGGCACGACTTGAAATTGCTAAGTTAAAATTACTTTGAGATTGGACGAAAGTCAGCCTTACCGACTAGCCATACAGTCCAATATTCACGTTGAGGTCGTATTTCGGTGAAAGAAAGTTATTTTGGACAACTATTATTGGCACAACTTACCAAAAGAGCCGATCAGCTTTAGCCGTCGCAATTTTGGAGGGGGGAAGTGTCATTGTTATGGTACAGGGTACCTTCTGCAAAGATATCGGGCCTGAGCTTGCTCTCGTGACCTCCAAAATGGTCTCCAAGGACTTTCGAGAAGTCTTACAATGGCACCTGTGTTTTTCTGAGACGCGTGATCTTGACTGTACAGTGCTGTGATCCATGTTAGTCATACCACGAAAGACAGGCTGCATTCCCCAAATATCGTAGTTTTGGCAGGGCCAGCTTGCAGCCCTGTCTACATTCGATGGAGAATCTGTAAAGCATCGTTGTAGGGAAGATTTATGCGAACAACTGCTAGTTTCAAGCGACAGAAGAGCTCAAGCAGGCGATAATCGAAACTTGAAATGGAATCTCCGGCGAGGTACTTCGAAAACTGGTTTCAGTATGCCATGTAGGCTATTCGACATTGTGCTAGAACAAGGAGGACCTATCTACTACCAAATGCTTTTTTTTTGCCGTTAATAAAGATAAATTTTTCCTATTCCTAAAGTGACCATATACTTATGAAACGGTGCCAAAACCAAAAATTATTTATAAAAATGTTATGGTAGAATGGAATAATAGGTAGTTGATTTGAAAGATGTCCGTGAGTGGGGGTTATTC
This sequence comes from Haemonchus placei, assembly GCA_900617895.1. Lineage (NCBI taxonomy): Eukaryota > Metazoa > Nematoda > Chromadorea > Rhabditida > Trichostrongylidae > Haemonchus > Haemonchus placei. Next base: position 24,554 of record UZAF01019196.1, read on the forward strand.
AAGGTAATGAATCTGATAGTAGCGTCTGAAACTTATCTGCTCGGATGCTTATCCTGTAAATACCAAATTTGAGGGTGATCTTATACTTATGGAACGCACTGTAGTTACGCGATACGGGACAGTATCACTTGCTCAATCATCTCCCAAGTTGAGTGAGCTTCCCGCTGTTAGGATCCCAGCTCTGTTTGTTGAAAGTTTTGGTTGTCCTCTGTTAGGATCCCCGCTCTGTTTGAAGTTCGCTTGTCTGGGATGCGACTGGTTCAGAACTCGCCTGCATCAAACGTGATAGCTAACATTCCAGAAATTTTCAAAAACGCTTTTAGGCGTTGGACATGGCCTTGTCGAAGGTCATTTGAATAAATGTTCCAACATTGAAAACCTGCTCGGCGCAAAAACACAAAAGGGGAAATTGGAATCACCTCAGTATCAATAAGGCAGTTGAAAACTTGAAATGAAGACTGTTATTCACGTTTTCTATACTGTCATTGTGGGCATCTCCGTCAGAGATTCTGACAATTTAAAGTGCAAATTTCGTGGGTGAAGGGTGAAGTGCCTGTACCTGTGCTTCATCTTTCGCCCTTGCGCATGTGTTCATTTGCTTAGAACAGCAGTAATTGATCTTCGTCGTGGCCCCGCTTCTTTGTAAGGAAGGTTAGCTCGACTTGTGCACTATAGGAATACTTGCAGTATGACGAGCCCCTCTGAGGTTGTCCACTTTGCATTTTCTTTAAGTTGAGCTCTACTGGTAAACTTCTAGCGCTAACTAAACCAAACTAGAGCACAAATCCCTCTATTGTTTCCTTTTTGTCAACATTACGCCCCGATGAATCATGGCCCTTTAGGTGATAAAAGCATACTATGTTTTGAATCATTTCTCTCACGTATCCTTCTTACTAATTGCAAATTATACAATAAGTTTTTGGAGGGTCAGTAAAGATCAGCTTTACTGAAGAAAAAAAGAGAACTTATTCTGGCTCGAAATTTCAGCCGCTTTTCTATCAAAACATTGCACCTGCTTTATGATGTGTGTGTTTAGATGTTCAACGCAGACGTCCTCAATGATCTCTGTACAAAACCTAAAAAACCCATTCCTAGCAGAAGTCGAAAAAAGTCCAAATTATCGTCGTTTTGAAGAGTACAGCCCTTGTATTTAGGTCCATTCACATTTCTCCGAGGAATGTCGTCCAGTTTTGTAGCTCCATATCCTTTCGATCCCAACTGCATTTCTTGTGTGCAGAAGTTCCAATGTTGTACGGGAGCCTGGTGATCAAGAAGGAAGTTTACAGTTTTGGGGATTTCACTTCCATTTCCGATCAGCCTATGATGTAGCCAATCATGGCGATTTGAATTTTCAGCAGTAAACACTATGAGCGCTATTAGAGGAAAAACTCAGAAAATCCAGTCTGGTATTCAAAACGAAGGTTTTCTTGGATCCTAGGAACAGGTATTTGTGCTTCATGTAACAAATCTCTAGTCGTTCTATCAGAACATAGAATAACACATACCTTGGCAGTTTCATAGGTAA